>JARHVA010005932.1:917500-950000 GCA_037957365.1 Torreya grandis
TTATAGGCTCGGATACTAAGAATCTGAATATGCTCTATAGGATTATTACCTAGTCTAGTACTTTTTCTTAATGGAAGAGAGAGAGATTTTATAGATGTCATATAGTAAACAAATTAGAATAGAGATACTAAAATAGAATACATGAATTTTGAAAAACTGAAAGCAACTAATGAAAACAAACCCTAAGAGCATATAGGATTAGGGTTATTTGAATCTAGGGTTTCTTTGCAAAAATTTAAATTATATTCAAATAAATTGAAACACTAATGTGAGATTGATTTAGTTAGATAGGTTATGCCAAAATATTAGAAAAATATAAGTATATAACCCTAATTTATTAAAAAAAATTGGAGAATGCAAACTAGGGTTTGAAACAATATTTAAAGTAAGTCAGGTTCACCAAATGATTTAACCTTTCTAGGTTTTATTAATGTAAATCCTAAGTTATATTTAAGGACTGAGTTGTATAAATTAGTGAAATAATATGCAATAAATAACAACTAATTTTTTTTTTATAAATTTTGACTTATTTTAACTTTCTAAAAATAGTAATAAATATGTGCAAAAAGAGACTTATATGGAAAATGAATATCCCAAAAGATATAGGTGTTGAAAATTGGGTTATGTATAGGTTTTAGTGTTGTCAAAAAAGTCCTTGAGTTATATTCTCTCCTAAATAATAGTTCCCCACTTGGATATTAGCACCATGTGGCTTTAGTGTCTTAAAAATGGTGATAGTATCCTCTTTGCAGGACTATTCTTATTTTCTAGGAGCACTTATGCCTATGTTTTTGGGTTTTGTTATTACGTGTACAAAATATGAAAGTATTTATTATGCTTTTAATAGATGATTTAAGTTGTAAACCCTAATCCTCCTTACAAGTATGGCAAGAGCTAAAAACGTGTGTTCATTAGTTCGATATGCTAGACATCCTAAACACCTTGTTGTGAAGAGAGTTACTTACATAACAATACTCTAAGGAGAGATCAAGCCCAGTGTAGTTCTCCCAGCGAGTTTTTGGTGCAAGTGCAAGTGAATACTAGAATGATAGTGGTCTTGAATGCCTTGAGTATGCTTGATATTGAAAATATTTGAAATCTCGGCTTCGAAATTTTTTAGACAATATTATGCATAAGTAGGGCACAATAGGGATTAATAACCTTGATTTTTCTCAACTTGTTTCTTATTTTAATAGGTTTTTTGCATCTACTTCCCATCTAGTGGATAGAGGTCTAATAGTCCTATATTTTTAGCGATTTTTAATTTATGCAAAAAATAAAATGTACATAGGCTAACTTTAGGAGGTGAATACATTTAAAAATATATTCATTCAAGAGAGTTAGGGCAAGGGACACTAGTTCCAAGTTAGGGGCACTTGTTTCATATGGCTCTAGTGTCTTTAATGTGGTGTTAGTATACAACAAGAAGGCTGCTGGGCATAATGGGTTTAGATTTAAGAATATAGTTTTGGGACTATGTTTGAGCTAATTGTAAATGTTTGTGATCTACACAATGGCTAAAATTGTGTGATAAAGGATCTAGGATAGATCTAAGGCTAAGTTAGGAACACGTTGTCTCAAGCAACACTGTAGCATCCAATTACCACTTTTATGTGATTACACATATAAATTATTATGAATGTGTTACTTATGATATTTTTTGAGTTAGATGTAGGATATATACATTACATATGATGATGGACATATATTTGTTTCATAATTTCATCATGCCTTCACCTAGAGACATCCTTATGTTGAAATCATACCTATATTGGAGGCATTTTTCAATAGGTATTGGCTTCCATCATTCCTACTTACCATTATCATATAGAGATTTATATAGTTGTTTATACATTTCTTGCTCTAGTTTGTGTCTTTCATTCTCAATTACATGGGAACATTGTCTCACTTCACATGCAAGTTATGTTGTGTGCTCTCTTGTTTTCCCTATAATTTCTTGGATTTATTACATGTATGTGTTTGAGCATTTGTGTGTTTGTATTTGTTGCTTGGCATGTCTTGTTTTGTATTGTATATAAAGGATCATGTAGTTTGCAAGTTGAATCACTTATTTGTAATTGATTGCTTGTTTTTTTTTATGTCCATAATTTAAGATGTTTACCACAATATCCCTTGAGTAAATGTACCACTATTCAGTTGACCAATTCTATTTGTCCATCCATTTGCAGATGGAAGGTTGTACTTTTCTTTAGCTTAGTATCCATCTAATCCAACAATGTTGACCAAAACTCACAAATAAATTGAGCATCATGATCAAATATAATAGAAGTGGGTAACCCAAAATGGATTCAAACATTCTTGAAGAATAAATATGTAGTATCCTCACTTGTAACTTGTTTTGTACAAGGAACCAAAAATACACATTTTTTTGAACCTATCCACAACCAAATACAACTAATCATGTTTTTATCATGACATAGGTAAACGTCTTACAAAAACATTAGAAATAATTTCCCAAGGATGGTTAGGAACAAAAAGAGGTGTATATAATCCTAACTTTTGATTTCTAGGTTTACTTGTGGAATAAAGAATGCAACCTTTAATATATTTATATAAATTTTATATCATACGGGTCCAATAGAAATATCTTTGTAACTATGCAACTATTTTACCAATGCCAAAATGACTTGAAACAAGAGAAGTGTGTGCTTTTCTAATAATGTGATTTCTTTCATTCTATGGAATACAATTTTTTCCAAGATGATATAACATTCCATTATGCACATGATAGTCAAAAACTTATACTAATTTACCATTTATCAATTATTCATAGACATCTTTAAAATCAACATCTCTAGCATACTATTCAAAATAAATTTCATTAACAAAAGGACTATGCTAAAAAATAGTAGATACTACAATAAGAGGTATAGAAAGCATATCTATAACCTTATTATGTGTTCCTTTTTAATACCTTATAACAAGATGGAACTGCTACAAAAATCCCATCCATTAGAAGTGTCATGATTGTTGTAGCTTAGATTGTGATTAAAGGTATTGAAAAGGCTGATGATCTATATGGATGATTGTCTCTTTGCCCATCAAATAGTGTTTCGACTTTTTCACACTTTGTACCAAAGCATACAATTCTTTATCATAAGTAGGATAATTTTTAAATGGACTTGTAAATGTTTCTGAATGAAAACACACCAATTTTTGGTTTTGCATTAATACTAACCCCATTGCATATCCACTAGCATCAGTTTCAATTTAAAAAGATTGTCATAAATTAGGGAGTGTAAGAATTGGGCTGTACTTATCTTTTATTTCATGGTATTTAAATCTTTCTTCCCCATTGAAAGAACTGCTTAACACTTGTTAAAGCATGTAAATGAGATACAATATAAGAGAAGTTAGTAATAAATTTTCTCCAAAATTGAATTGCTACAAGAAAACTTCTAACTGTTATTACATTATTAGGCCTTGGCCAATTTACTATGGCTACAACTTTTGTAGGGTCTATTTTTATTGAGTCATTCCCTACAACATAACCTATGTAAACCAATGGTGATTTTGCAAATTCACATTTTGACATCTTAAGGAAAAGTTTCTCCTTTTGCAAACTATCTAGGAATTTCTTGATGTGTTTAATATGATCTTCCCATGTGTTACTAAAGATTAAAATGTCATCCAAGTATAAAATTATAAAATCATCAAGAAATGGTCTTAACACATCATTCATAACACACATAAATGTAGCAGGTACATTACAAATCCAAAAAGACATAACAAGCCACTCAAATAGACCTTACTTAGTTTTAAAAATGATTTTCCAACTATCACCATCACTTATTCTTATTTTTTGATAACCACTTCTCAAATCTAACTTAGTAAAATATTTTGCAATTTTTAATTTATCTAACAAATCATCAACATGAGGAAGAGGATAGTGGTTTTTAACTGTGATTTTATTCAAAGCTCAAAAATCCATGCACATACACTATGTACCTTATTTCTTTGGTACCAAGACAATAGGTGAACTTCATGGAGAGGTACTTGACCGAATGACTCCTTTCTCAAGTAACTTCATCACTTGCTTCTTTATTTTTTCATTATCTATTACTGGTAACCTATACATTCCAATATTAGGAAGAGAGGCATCCTGGTGCAATTGAATCTCATGTTGGATTTCCCTCTTAGGGGTTTACCTTATGGCTCCTAAAAAACACCATTGTAGTTAGAAATAATTATTTCTATTTCAAATTGGTGTTTAGGATCACAAATCTCTAAGGCCTTGTATTTTTAATTATCCTTGGCTTTCACAATCATCAGAACATATCTCTTACTTAAATTTACAAGTCTTTTCATTTGTTCTACAGAGACAAGAGTCAAATTGGTTTTGACATGATGGGATCTTACTATGTATTCAAACCCATCTTTTACTATCACATATTTGTCCTCTTCTCTATAAAATATTGACTTTCTATCATATAAGTAAGGACTTCCTAAAACAATTCCACAAATATCCAAAGGAACTACATCTAGATCTACTTCATCAATGAATTTAGAAGTAATAACAAACCTCAAGGTGCATGGTTTTGTGACTTGTAATTTTTCATCATCACACACCCATCCTAAAGGATATGGTTTTGGATGTGGTTTAGTTTTGAGTCCTATATTTTTAACAGCCTCCTCAGAAATAGGATTATCTTGTGATCCACTATCAAAAAGAGTATATATTTTAGTATGCTTAGATATGACTCTTATGTGGAAAAGATCATTTATTTTTCTTTCAGAATGTTTAGATTTAGTTTTATAAGATGAATCAATAATATAAGGTTTAGGGTTAGAAGAGGAATAATTTAAACCTTGTAGATCCATAGCAGTCAATTTTGTTTCATCACCAGAATTTGATCCTAGGTCTTATTAGATAACAACATTAGCCTTCTTTTCCTTTTTATTCCAAAACCTCTTTGGCTCGAGTTATGGATGGAGTTTTTAACACTTAGCCTCATCATGATTCTTCTTGTAGTGATTGCATAAAGGTTTTCCTTCCTCTTTATTAATAGTGTAAGTAGACTTACCCTTACCCTTACCCTTTCCTTTATCTTTTCCTCTATTTTCAACTGGCTTGTAAGATTTCTTTCCATAGCCTTCCTTGGTCATCTTACCCCTTAATTATATATGGGTAGCTTGCACACAAACCTCATCAAGGTTAGAATGATTAAACATGAGAATGGTATGTCTACAATAACTATGAAAACCTCCAATATACTTCAGTAATGTTTCTAAACTATATAAAGGAATGTCCAACATTAATGCCTTATTTCTAAACTCTTGAGTATAATCATGCACACTCTGACCTTTAATCTATCTTAAAGTCTTCTAATTCATAGTACCTTATTGCATATAACTCAAAGGATAACATTGCTTTCTCAGTTAAGAAACAAAATCATTCTAGGAAGAGATTACCTTACCATGTTACTTGAGATCTCCTTGAATCTTACTCTGCCACTAGATGAGTTTTTTGCCACTCGTATAGAGATTAGAAAGCTGAATCTTGGCTTCCTCATTGAGAATATTATAAATACTACAATATATCTCAATCTACTTGACCCAGTTATCCAATTTCTCTACATTGAACTCACCATTATAAATTGGCAAATCAAATTTAACATCTAATTTAAAATGTGGGATAGTTTTATCATCTGTAGAAGAGGAGGCCTTCTTGGAAGGTGAAGATGAAAGAGGAATTTATTCTCTTTCATCTTGATCTTCCTTTTCTTCTTTCCCCTTTTTGTATTCCTCATACATTTCTTCAACCATATTTTTCTTGTTGTGGAAAGCATGCTGGAATTATACCTTAGACATTTTTGCTCCCATACTTGACTGCTGGCTTGCATGTCTTCACTAATTTCTAGGATCAAACTATACAAGTTCCCCTTCACCACATCTTGATTGAGACTTGGTTAACATACAAGACTATTACAATTTCCAGACAATGTGTTAAATGGCCTTGATCATAGGCTCTGATACCAAACTGATCCAAAAACCCAAGTTATAAAAACCTTTACAGTCTGCTTGGATCGGATTTAAAATAAAATAAAATATTTTAATTTCCAATTCCCCTTTTAAATAAATCAAAAAATTAAATTATAAAAATTTCATAATTTTATTAAATGAAATTGAAATGATTTGTGATCATAGAGAGGAAATTAAAAACAAAATATAACATAGAATATTTGTTTATGTGGTTCACCAAATGGCTACATCCCCAGGTCCACTCTATGAGTGTTATGATCTCATTGAAAATATTTGAGACTGATTACATATATCTCTCTAAGTAAATAATTTATTTACATACTAGATAACTATCTATGTAACAAAATAAACCTCTCAGAGGTTCTACTATCTCTGTATCCAGATATCTCTGTCTACAATTTTATCGGTATAAATCAATTCCTTCTCTACCAAAATCCTATGAGCACCTCTGTAAAATAACATGCAATTATATATTTCTCAATTCTACTTGGCATTGGATGGGCAATAACAAATTTTTCTGAGGTACTAAAAATTTCCCCAAATTAGGGGTTTTCCCATTTCATCAGCATGCCCTTAGCTCTTTAAGATTTCCTACTACCTATATTTGGTTTAGCTCTACAACTGATCAAAACCAAAATCCCAAAATGGAGTTTAACATCATTGATAGGAGGTTATACATATAGTTCAGTGTCGATAATGACATAATATTAGTGCCAATGTTGATCCAATCCATTGAATAATTAAACTTCCCCACATAAATGGATAATTAATACCCAAAATGGAAAACACAATGCTTTAATAATAACATGTGTCTTCTTTCTTTGTTGCGTACCACTTGAATAAATCAAGATTCCAAGATCAAGAATAAATAAATTCCATAAATAAATTGGTAATTCTTGATTAATTCAAGATTACCACGAGATAAAAATAAGAATCAAGATTTTTCATTTCTTGGTGAATTCAAGATTACCACGTGATAACAAAGACTTGAATCCTATAAACATGCAAAACTTTGATTGATATGGAAATTCCACACTAAGAATGCCATATTTTTTAACAAAGGCTTTCAACACAAGACACTAAAAAATGGGTTACTAAGATGTTAGGGTATAACTTCAAGATCATCCACAAGAAATGGAATGTGAATGTAGTAGGAGATGGACTCTCTTGACAGGATGAAAACATAGAATCATTGTTGTGTGCAATGTCAATACTCTAGGTGGAATGTGTGGATGATGTAATATTAGAGTGGTAGAAGGACATAAATATGTGGTATCACATTTAGTAACTTCATAGAGATCCGAACTCTCCAAAGAATGTTTTTTGGAAGGTTGACTTCTTTTAGTATAAATCTATGCTATACCTTTGCAAAAACTTGAGCCTCAAACATAAGGTTCTAAAGGAGCTCTATGATTCTGAGGTTGTAGAAATTTTGGATTCCTAAAGACTTATCATAGGGTCTAGCAAAAAATGTTGAGACAATTAAAACCTTGGGTCTTCAATAAACTTTATCTATTCTTAGCTAATAATGGGAATACATTTATCTAGATTTCATCATGGCCCTACCAAAATCAGAAGTAAAAAATGTCATCATGGTGGAGGTAGATAGACTCAAAATATGCCCACTTTTGTACCTTGTGTCATTTCGTAGCAAGCATGGTCACAATGACCTTCATGGAGACAATTCATAAACTACATGGTAATCCAAAGATAATAATAAGTGACCTCAATCCCATATTTATTGGTAATTTTTTGATTAATATGTTCAGTTTTTCAGTTTTTCAACTACTTCATAACATAGCTCTTTATATCACCCTGAATTTGATGGGAAAATTAAGGTTGTCATCAAATGCTTATACAATTATTTGTGTCATTATACTTGTGATAAATATTTCCAATGGATTAGGCAATGGCTAATACCAAAATATTTGTATAACACTTAATTTCATGTTGCCTCCAAAATGTTGCCATTTATGGCATTATATGGTACCACCCACTATTTATCACATAATGCTTGAAATTCAAACCAAGAGTTCGATCAATAGAACAACCCATTCAACACCAATAAGAGGTGTTTTCTAGTATTAAAGAGAAATTGTCCATGTCCCAAAAATAAATGAAGTAACATACTAACCGACATAGGAGTGGAAAAAAAATTGAAGCAAGAGATTAGGATTTTCTCAAGTTGTAGTTGTATAAGCAAATTTCCTTAATGTGGTATAGGAATGATAAAAAAAATCACCAAAGGATTATGGACCTTATCAAATCTTGTAGAGGATTGAAAAAAAATTATACAAATTAGAGTTACCATAGTCAACAAAAATGCATCCCAACTTTCCTGTGTCATGTTTGACAAAATTCATTGGCAGGAAGATTTTGGTCCATACATAGTTATCAAATATTGATGAAGAGAGAAGAATCATCTTGGTACTGAAAGTGATTCTCCAAACATACACAAAGATATGGTGGATTAAGGTGATCATAAAGCATATCACCAAGTGGAAGAACTTTTCAAAAAAAGAATTGACATGGGTAGATCAAGATTTCAAGCATAAGCATCTACAAATTATCACCATTAAGGAGAATGCTTGTTTGAAATGGGAGATGTTACACCATTAGCCTATTGGGTCTCTCAAGATACTTGGGGCCAAATTTTAGTGTGCATATACTTTAACTTAAGTCATTTGGTAGTGTTTATATTTCATATTATCAGTCATCATCTAAAATGGAATTATTGAGTTCCCATAACCTATTTGTGAAATATATAGGAGATATTGTTTGATTGTTTGATCACCATTGTAATTAATATGTTCTTTATTATAAGGATTATGTATGTTTCCCACTAAAAGTGGATCAATTATATATTTCAATAAACTACTTCTCATAAATGTCCTAACATGCTATGTCATGCTTTTATTTGTGACTAATTTTTGTCAAATTTTTAATGTGATTCATTGAGTTGTAATTTATTGTCATGAATCTGATTTCATAATATGGTAAAGTTCATTACATATTCTTAGTCAAAAGTGTTAGCCAAAATTAAAGGTCAACAATGGTACAACAACATCAAAGAAGGGAATCAAATCTTCAAAAATATTGATAATTCATGAGTCAAAAAGAAAAATTTGGAACCAAATTAAAGCTTCACCATGAAAAGTATGAGAAAATTTAACCAAGGTTTTTGTTGTCACTCGAACCTTGCACCCACCAAATTTGAAGATGATTCGGTTAGATAATGGGATCATCCCCTAAGGTGTGGGACTGTTGAATTCCTTGGGACAAACCTTCGAAGAAGGCCAACTTCCTTATAATCTAAATGCATCTAATTTAGGATCAACATGCAAGCCTACAAAGAGCAAAAAAAAAAATCTACTACTATCACTAAGTCTATAATATTTTGAGGGGAAAACGAATAAAGAATGCTGAAATGGAAATAGCGATTCACCAAAATTAGATGAATCACCTCTACAAGCCTTGAATAACACACTAAAACTACATAGAATGATAAACTATCACATAGATTCCAAAATGGACACTTTAATTACATAAATAATTCTCATTGAGATATAAGACATAGTACAACATCGAGAGAGATGACAAATGATCCATAGGTGGCATATGTATATACCTATGTGCACATAACATATGAATTTTAAGAGAGATATAATTTTTGCATAAAGGTGTTAAGGGATGGACAATAATGAGAGGGGTGAGGATTACCCACAGACAAAGATAAAAAACCATAAAAATGCACATAAAATGTAAGAATCATGAAGAAAGGCAAACTCAATTATCATTAATTGCAAAGATCAGATGGTAAAGGGCTCCTGAAGAGAAAATTTTAAAAAAATTATTATGATAAAAAAATGTCAACCATTTTATAATGTAAGATCTAGGGTTTTATAGGAAATGAGAAGCCCATAGTTCTTTGATTAAAATAAAAAATATAGTTCAAAAAATTAAATGAATATTAGAATTTGAGACACAATCTCTTTGTAAATCAGATAGGGCTGGTCAAAGTTAATTGGGATCCTAATTACGTCCTTGAGCCATGGTGATGATTACCTCAAACTTGAAATTATCAAGCTCAACACAAACTCAGATTAGTTGTGCAACAAACAATCTTTAATCACTCAACAACCACAACTCAATTTGCAAGCTTCTTATGCATGTATGCGGCTATAGATATTTTGGAATTACTTCCTTGAAATATTTTAGCTTAATTCTATCATTTATATCACTTCTTGTCACTATAATGCAACCATATTCATTAATGTATGCATTGGGTCTTTTATCTCCCACTACCTACTAGCTTTATAGCTTGACATATATCTTTGCAGAATATGATTTCACCTAAAGATTATCCTTAAATAGGTCTCATATTTTTTAGAATCACTAACTTAGCTACCATCTATTTAAATTTATACATCAAGAAACTCAGGACTCTCCTTCAATATTATTGAGATAATTAGATATGATGCCCTCATGATGCGCAGGTACCCATCAACCTTGTTTTTTTGAATTGTTGATGAATCATGAGGACACATGGTAATTATTCGAAGCTTTTATATCAACACATTTCACTCAAATTTCAGCCTTATTGGATTTTACTTTTTAGCATTATTTTCCATGGGCTTATTGTGTAAAAATATGCGATGATAATCTTTGCAAAAAGGACAACCTTTTCTTCATTCTTCACAATTTTTGCAAGACTTCTGAATCATTAATTTTGAAGACCCAAGTCTTTAGATCTTGTGTTGTTGTAATTTTTGTTTAGGACTTGACCTCCACAAAAATTGCTTTCATGACTTTATTCCAAAGACCTAACCTTTCAAAAAATTTATTTGTGAGTTTTGTTTTGAATTTCTCACAACATTTTTTTGAAGACATAAGTCTTCAAAAACTTTGTCGTCAAAACTTTTGTTTCAAACTTGGTATTCACAAGTTTTATCATTTGAACTTTTATTTTGAACTTTCTCTTAATTTTCACAACTTTTATCTTTAGAATATTTGTGTTTGAATCTTCATGTAAAATTTCTAACTTTTTGCCCTTACCTTTTCCAACTTTTGCCTCAGCCTTCAGAATGTTTTTTGTCCCAACTTATATCTGGGACTGGTATTCAAAACATTTGTTCATAATAGATTTTTTGACTAGTCTTCACAACATTTTTTTGAAGACCAAAACAGTTACAATTATTTTTAAAGTCTTTGGGTTTTTTTGTCTTCATGAATTTTGTTGTCACAACATTTGTTCCAACTAATCACAATATTTTTTCTGAAGACTTAATACTTGAATGATTTTTCTTAAGTCTTTATAGCTTTAATCTTCTTCATCAATTTTATTGTTGAGCCTTCATGTAAATGTTGTAACTCATTCTTGACATTTTTACCAAAGATTAAAAGACTTGGATAATTTTCACAAATACCACCTCCTTGCCAAAAAAAAATGTGAACTTTGATTTTTAAAAACATGCTAAGTCTTTTCCATTTTTACTTATCCCTTTTTGCTAAACTTTGAAAACATGTATGATTGCTGAACCTTGAACTGAAATTGGATGTTGCTCCTCCATGGTAACCAAAAATTGTCAACATTTTGATGATTATATTGGGTTGCTTGCCTACTAAGCAGGAATCTAGTATCCTTTGAAATAATCCATTAGGTATGGAGTCATGAAAGCATCAAAAACTTCTCATATTCTAATAGTGCAACCTGACTGCAACCTACTTCACCTATTACTAAATAATTGAACTAAGATTCACATCATTATTAAATAGAATAAAGAAAGAACAAGAAAAAACATGCAAAAGCAATTTAGAAGAAAAAAGAACAACTAGGTTATTGTGTTACAACACTTGGGAAAAATAAAACAACTAGCTAATCTACTTATGTATAAGTTGAAAATAGGTTTTTAGTCCATCTAGGTCAAAACAAAAGCCTCTTTGATCCTTCATGCTGCATGCAGGCATATTAGTGAGTGAAGGGCATAGTCAGGTGAAGACTTACCTCCCAAGTTGATAACATAGATTGCCAGGTTTTAAGAGGAGGTGCTCAATGATGAATGTTTACTCAGACCCTTCCTTATCGATGAGTGGGTCTCTTTGATTATTTTTTAATTATTCCTGTGCAATGTACATGGGAATTTAAAAATGACCCCCACTCATTTTTATAACTTCATCTTCATCCTCCTATTGTACACTGGGTTTGATCAACCTACCTAGATCTCCAAACCCCTTAGTATGATCAGGGTGTTGATGTTTTAAAACCCACATATTATGATGCATTTACTTAGGGGAGTCACTTGAAAACATGGCCACTTCCATTTGATGCTCATGATGCTCATGAGTTCCTTCTTGAAGGGATGTTGGCTTAATGTCAAGGTTTGAGAAGAAGTCCTCTAGCTCATCCAAAATATGTCTTCCTCATGCAAACTCTATTATGCTCTAATTCTAATTCTATTTCTATAACTATGTGTATCTCCCAATCGTTACTTAGATCCATAACCAATTTACTTATATCAACCAATTCTCTTCACCTGTTATTTACCTCAATAGTACTACACCTTATCTCCTTTGTTCCCCATAAAGATAGGAATTACATGCATTAAAATGGTTCAAGAATATGAATATGGAAGTCCTCAAAAAGGACAAAACACATCTATGTAGTTACATGTGTGCTAATAGAGGTTTTTGGACTCTAAAAATAAAATAAAATAGACATGGTCATAAAATAAAATGAATTTTATAAATTTGCATATAAGGAGAACAAACAAACCTAGATTGAGACTATTTTTTGTTGATCATGATAGGTTGTAAATACATGAGAATTCTTTGTAGGAATTATAGTGTTTCTTGGAATGAGTTTTGATCCTGATGTTTCCATTAGAAGAATTCCTGTACAAATTTGTGAATTAATTATCTAGTATGAACATGAGCATGAACATGTTCCCATGTGAAGAAATGCTTGATACTCAAGAGAAGGAAATACTTTAAGAACCACAGACACCAAAAATAAACATCAGTTAAATGTGGGTTATTAAAATCAAGCCATTAATTTCAAAAGTCCATATTTATTTTTCTATCTAGTCATCTTTGATTTTAATATTTACAAGGAAACTAAATAGACATACCTTAATAAGTGAGGTGACTGATACAACTCTTTTTAGAGATAGAATATTCACATTTAATTGGCCCTTAGGTGGTTCTTCTGACTTATGAAAACCTTGGACAGTTTGCTTCAAATATTTGATATATTATTGTTATCATTTCAAAGAGTCCATTACCCATTTTATAGACTTGTCATCATCTTATAAGTCATGTATCCTTAAACTGAGATCTTAAATCTTAGATTTCATTAGCTCTAAAGTGCTATTTTCCACCGTAGATTCTTGGGTAAATCCTAAAGTGAACACATAAACCTTTTAGTACATTACGGAGATAATGCTACTTGTGCACATGAAATTTAGAATTTTATCAAAATATATAATATAAAAAAAGATACATGGTATATTTTTGAATATGTATATAAAATAAAATAAGATATTTTATTACATAAAATGCATTATAGATTGTTTGTAATGCTAGCTATTGACTAATTTTTTGAAATTGTAGTTCATAAAATGGCATTTCCCTTTTACCAAAATAAGAACACATGTAATGAAGTAAAGTGAAAACATCAATTATTTATATTTATATTAGCCCTATGAAAAACATGCCTATCCATTTTTTTCTTCTTTCAATGAGGAAAAATACTAATAGATGACATAACATGCACATCATGTTGACCATTCTCATCATACCAATCTTTTATCTGTTGGATTTTTGGATTTTTTTTCCTGATGAGGTGTAGGAGGGTCAATGCATTCAATGTTTTCAACAAGAAAATTATCATGTATCTCCTCATGATCAATGTCAGTTACTCCAAATGAGGAGGTTTAATTGTTCTGCTTCCTATTACAAAAATAACTTAATTAAATTATCATAATATCTTTGCTTATATAAAATTTTATGGTATTAAAAGATATAATAAGATTACCTCATATTCATGATTAGTGATCAATTTCTCCCTTTCATTTAACATATGTTGTCAGAGGCCTTGGGAACCATGTAATAAAGCATATTTTAGATCTTTTTCTGAAGCTTCCTTTTTAAATTATGAACCTATATGTACAAGATAATATAATTTATAAGGTAAAATTTATAATGAAATACATGCAACTCAAAATTTTACAATTTATTCCTAGGAAAGAAGATAAAAATAATAAAACTATTTACTTACCAAGTTGGCACTAATGTTATTATACCCACTAGATCCCAATTTATGGGACCCAATGCTTGACAACCTAGTTTGTGTTGCCTTTGTTGTGTCTGAAAGGTGTTGTTTAACCAAGGTTTTTGTTGTCACTCAAACCTTGCACCCACCAAATTTGAAGATGATTCGGTTAGATAATGGGATCATCCCCTAAGGTGTGGGACTCTTGAATTCCTTGGGACAAACCTTTGGGGAAGGCCAACTTCCTTATAATCTAAATGAATATAATTTAGGATCAACATGCAGGCCTACAAAGAGCTAAAAAAAAACCTACTACTAGCACTAAGTCTAAAATATTTTGAGGGGAAAAGTAATAAGGAATGCTGAAATGGAAATAGCGATGCACCAAAATTAGATGAATCACCTCTACAAGCCTTGAATAACACACTAAAACTACATAGAACGATAAACTATCAAATAGATTCCAAAATGGACACTTTAATTACATAAATAATTCTCATTGAGATATAAGACATAGTACAACATTGAGAGAGATGAAAAATGATCCATAGGTGGCATATGTATATACCTATGTTCACATAACATATGAATTTTAAGAGAGATATAAGTTTTGCATAAAGGTGTTAAGGGATGGATAATAATGAGAGGGGTGAGGATTACCCACAGACAAAGATAAAAAACCATAAAAATGCACATAAAATGTAAGAATCATGAACAAAGGCAAACTCAATTCTCATTAATTGCAAAGATCAGACAGTAAAGGGCTCCTGAAGGGAAAATTTTAACAAAATTATTATGATAAAAAAATGTCAACCATTTTATAATGTAAGATCCAAGGTTTTATAAGAAATGAGAAGCCCACAGTCCATTGATTACAATAAAAAATATAGTTCAAAAAATTAAATGAATATTAGAATTTGAGACACAATCTCTTTGCAAATCAAATAGGGATGGTCAAAGTTAATTGGGATCCAAATTACATCATTGAGCCATGGTGATGATTACCTCAAACTTAAAATTATCAAGCTCAGCACAAACTCTGATTGGTTGTGCAATAACCAATCTTTAATCACTCAACAACCACAACTCAATTTGCAAGCTTCTTATGCATGTATGCGGCTATAGATATTTTGGAATTATTTCCTTGAAATATTTTGGCTTAATTATATCATTTTTGTCACTTATCTTCACTATAATGCAACCATATTCATTAATGTATGCATTGGGTCATTTATCTCCCACTACCTACTAGCTTTATAGCTTGCCATACATCTTTGCAGAATATGATTTCACCTAAAGATTATCCTTAAATAGGTCTCATATTTTTTAGAATCACTAACTTAGCTACCATATATTTAAATTTATACATCAAGAAACTCATGACTCTCCTTCAATATTATTGAGATAATTAGTTATGATGCCCTCATGATGCATAGGTACCCATCAACCTTGTTTTTTTGAATTGTTGATGTATCATGAGGACACATGGTAATTACTCGAAGCTTCTATATCAACACATCTCACTCAAATTTCAGCCTTATCAGTTTTTACTTTTTAGCATTAATTTCCATGGGATTATCGTGCAAAAAGATGCGATGATAATCTTTGCAAAAAGGGCAACCTTTTCTTTATTCTTCACAATTTCTGCAAGACTTCTGAATCATTAATTTTGAAGACCCAAGTCTTTAGATCTTGTGCTGTCATAATTTTTTTTAGGACTTGACCTCCACAAAAATTGCTTTCATGACTTTTATTCCAAAGACCTAACCTTTCAAAAATTTTATTTGTGAGTTTTGTTTTGAATTTCTCACAACCTTTTGTTAAAGACATAAGTCTTCAAAAACTTTGTCGTTAGAAATTTTGTTTCAAACTTGGTATTCACAAGTTTTATCATTGGAACTTTTATTCTGAACTTTCTCTTAATTTTCACAACTTTTATCTTTAGAATATTTGTCTTTGAATCTTCATGTAAAATTTCTAACTTTTTGCTCTTGCCTTTTCCAACTTTTGCCTTAGCCTTCAGAATGTTTTTTACCCCAACTTATATTTGGGATTGGTCTTCAAAACATTTGTTCAGAATACATTTTTGACTAGTCTTCACAACATTTTTTTGAAGACCAAAACACTTACAATTTTTTAAAAGTCTTTGGGTTTTTTTGTCTTCATGAATTTTGTTGTCACAACATTTGTTCCAACTAATCACAATATTTTTTCTGAAGACTTAATACTTGAATGATTTTATTTAAGTCTTTAGAACTTTTATCTTCTTCATGAATTTTATTATTGAGCCTTCATGTAAATGTTGTAACTCATTCTTGACATTTTTACCAAAGATTAAAAGACTTGGATAATTTTCACAAATACCACCTCCTTGCCAAAAAAAACGTGAAATTTGATTTTTAAAAACATGCTAAGTCTTTTCCATTTTTACTTATCCCTTTTTGCTAAACTTTGAAAACATGTATGATTGCTGAACCTTAAACTGAAATTGGATATTGCTCCTCCATGGTAACAAAAAATTGTCAACATTTTGATGATTTTATTGGGTTGCTTGCCTACTAAGCAGGAATCTAGTATCCTTTGAAATAATCCATTAGGTATGGTGTCATGAAAGCATCAAAAACTTCTCATATTCTAACAGTGAAACCTGACTGTAACCTACTTCACCTATTACTAAATAATTGAACTAAGATTCACCTCATATTTAAATAGAATAAATAAAGAACAAGAACAAACATGCAAAAGCAATTTAGAAGAAAAAAGAACAACTAGGCTATTGTGTCACAACACTTGGGAAAAATAAAACAACTAACTAATCTACTTATGTATAAATTGAAAATAGGTTTTTAGTCCATCTAGGTCAAAAAAAATCCTCTTTGATCCTTCATGCTACATGCAGGCATATTACTAAGTGAAGGGCATAGTCAGGTGAAGACTTACCTCCCAAGTTGATAACATAGATTGCCAGGTTTTAAGAGGAGGTGCTCAATGATGAATGTCTGCTCAGACCCTTCCTTATCAATGAGTGGGTCTCTTTGATTATTTTGTAATTATTCCTATGCAATGTACTTGGGAATGTAAAAATGACCCCCACTCATTTTTATAACTTCATCTTCATCCTCGTGTTGTACAATGGGTTTGATCAACCTACCTAGATCTCCAAACCCCTTAGTGGGATAAGGGTGTTGATGTTTTAAAACCTACATATTATGATGCATTTACTTTGGGGAGTCACTTGAAAACATGGCCACTTCCAATTGATGCTCATGATGCTCATGAGTTCCTTCTTGAAGGGATGTTGGCTTAATGTCAAGGTTTGAGAAGAAGTCCTCTAGCTGATCCAAAATATGTCTTCCTCATGCATACTACAATAACTTAATCCTATATATTTTGTATAATCAGCAGAATAAAACTCATAATGTCCCTTTATTCAATCATTAGATGAGTAATCAATAACCTCCTTAATAATAAGAACAACCTCACAACTAAAAACATCCAATTTTATGTCTTGTGACCCCATATTTTAAATAATAGAGTCCTCATCAAATGAGTAAGCTTTTAAGTCTATTCCCTCATTGATATTCATGCTCTTAAAATCACTATCTTCCTAATTCAAAAGAAGAGGCTCAAACTATGTTTATTGTTACCCCTTTTCTACTTGTCGAGATAATACAACTTGATTTCCCCAAAGGTATAATTTATATTAAACCATGAGAACTCTAAGAGTGACTGTAGCAATAAAAGTTTACACATTAGATGACCTAGGATATGAGAACTAAGCTTAGACTTGTGCAATGCCTTGCATGCACTACTTATGAGATTGATAAGCTTTATTGAAGGGTTGATTAAGACTATTTTTATGTACTTGTTTCTTCTTGAAGGATGTTAGTTCATTTCCAAGGCTTTGGATGAGGCTTTTAACTTCCTAAAGCTCACTAGGAGTGACTGCAAATGGGATTGCTTGGCTGACCATTCCATAAATAAAGAATGAAATAGGTTGATTGGATAAAGACTCATGAAATATGGGTATTAGAGGCTTGGGTTTAATTTTACCAACATGAACGAGACATTATTTTTCTACAATAAGAAGATCATAAGTGTTAGACAAAAAAATTCCACCTAGTGATTGGATGATAACTTCAATTTCATAGTGGAGCTTTTAAATAGTATAAAAATGTTGCATGAGCCAAGGGCTTCGCTAGGGTTGGGATTTGGTCTTAGGTTTGTTGAAACCTCAAATTGAAGTTAGTGAGGGGCTCATAAGGTTCCCTTCTTATGGTAGTGATTCTATTGATGAGGAATAAGTGGTCGGTCCTCTCTTCAAACTATCTGTACAATTGCTCATCAAGCTCATCCCAGTTATAAATGGAGCTCTACCTTGGAATTTTATACCACCATAGAGATTTCCCTTTGAATGATGAAGTAAGGAGACAAACAACCCTATTTTCGTCAACCACTTGGTGAACTACACACACATGGACTATATCCTTGATGTGCTTAATGGTGATGGTTTCATCCTTACCCATGAAGAATGGAAGACTCTTGAGAGATTCAATGGGGATATTGTCATACTGAATCAGGGGAAGAGGGCTGCCTTCATTAAATGGATCAAATAGGTGGGTCCTTTATCTTGCAACCATGAAGATATATAGGGGTTAAACCCCTTGATTATAACACATGTGCTTGGTCTATTTCAAGCCAGAGTTGGAGTTAGAGTGGAGTCACCAAGTGATTATATCAATTATAAAGAAAGGAAATATCAATAGTGTCACCTAAAACCTAATTTTTGATAATATTTAAGTGATGAGTCTACTTAAACTAATAGATTGGATCCTTGGAGTCACTTAGTGTTGACGAAAATGCCCTAAAAGGTAAGATGCACTAAAAAACACACCAAAATTATTTAATGGATGTTGTGAGGATCATTAAACTCGGTCCTACTGGGCATGTTAGAAACTATTATCACTTAAACATTGAACCTGTCAAATAGGAAGATGGTTCAATGAGAAAATGGAATCATCCCCCAAGTTGTGGAACTCTTGTGGTCCTTTGGATGAACCTCTGAATAAGGTTGACTTTCTTCTAATCTAAATGCATTTGATTTAGGTTCAATATGTAGGCCTAAAAAAAGTATAAAAGAAACTTATTGCTAACACTAACTCTAAAATCTTTTGAGGGTAAAGGGAGAAGAAATGTTGAAAGGGAAATGGTGATGCACCAAGATTAGATGAAACACCTCTGCAAGCCTTGAAAAATAACTACAACTACAATAAATGAGAAACTATCACACAAACTCCAAATCAGACACTTTAATTACATAACTAATTCACATTGAGGCACAAGATACAATACAACACCAAGATGGATGATAAATGATCCAAAAGTGGCGTCGGTATAGACCTATGTGTGCATAACATATGACTTGTAAGAGAGAGCCAAGTTCTACACAAAAGTGTTGAGGGATGGAAAATAATAAAGAGTGAGGATTATCCATAGGAAAAGATTAACAAATCAAATAAATACACATAAAATGTAATAATCATGAAGAAAGACAAACTTAATTCTCATTAGTTGCAAGGCTCGAGCAGTAAAGGGCTCTTGGAGGGAAAATTTTGGTAACATTATTGTGATAAAAATGTTGACCATTTAACAATGTAAGACCTAAGATTTTATAGGCAATAAGAAGCCCATGCGTCATTGATTACAATAAAAAATATAGTTGAATTTTGTTAATGAATATAAGAATTTGAGACACAATCTCTCTACAAATTACATAGGCATGGCCAAAGTTAATTAGGATACTAATTGCATCCTTGAGGCATAATGATGATTGCTTGGAACTTGAACTTGTTAGAAAAACACACTCTCTCATTGGTTTTACAACAACCAATATTTAATCACTTGATGACCACAATTTGATTTGCAAGTTTTTATGTGTAGGATTGTCACTGTAGATATTTTATAATTATTTATTTAGAAGATTTTGGCCTAATTCTACTACTTTTGTCACTTATTTTCACCATGGCTCAACCATATTCATTAATGTGTGCTTTGAGTAGTTCAATGCCAACCACTTACTACTAGCTTTATAGCTTGACACACCTCTTTGTTGAATCTGATTTCACTTAAACACTATCCTTAAACACGTGTCATCTACTGTAGAAGTGATAACTTGGCTACCATCTATTTAACTTTGTCTATCAAGTAACTCAAGACCCTCCTTCAATGTTGCCAAGCTAATTAGTTATGATGCCCTTATGATAGGTGGGTACTCATCAACCTTGATATATTGAATTATCAATGTATTATGAGGACATGCTGCAGTTATTTGAAGCTTTTGTATCAATGCATCTCACTCGGCTTTCAACCTTCATGACTTTTGCTTTTTCACTTTCTTTGCCATGGACTTATCATACAAAAGATGTGATAATAATCTTTGCAAAAGGGAGAACCTTTCCTTCATAATTCATAATTTTTGTAAGACCTCTGAATCATTCAGTTTAAAGACCCAAGTCTTTAGATCTTATGTTTTCATGATTTTTATTCAGGCCTTGACCTTTACGAAAATTGCTTTTGGAATTTTTTTTTAAAACCTCCAAAGACCTAACCTTTCAAAAATTTTGCTTCAAACTTATCACAATATTTTTTTTCAAGACCCAAGTCTTTACAAACTTTGCCTTCAAAACTTTTGTTCCAAACTTGGTCTTTGCAAGTTTTGTCATCAAAACTTTTGTTCCAAACTTTCACTTAACTTTCACAACTTTTATCTTCAAAAGATTTGTCTTTGAACCTTCATGCAAAAATTCCATATTTTTGCCATTGTATTTTCCAACTTTTTCCTTATTCTTAAAAAAATTGTTGTCACAACTTTTATTTGACATTGGCCTTCGAAACTTTTGTTTGGAATAAAAGCTCTGACTAGTCTTTGCAACATTTTTTTTGAAGACCAAAACACTTAGAAATTTTTTGTGAAGTCTTCAGGATTTCTTCTTGTTCATGAATTTTATTGTCGCAACATTTGTTCTGACTAACCAAAATAAATTTCTCGAAGACCTAATACTTGAATTAGTTTTATGAAGTCTTCATAACTTCTATCTTCTTCATTTATTTTGTTGTTGAGACTTCATGCAAAAGTTTTTGAATCATTCTTGACATTTTCCCAAAAGAGCAAAAGACATAGACAATTCTCGTAAAGATCACCTCCTTGCCCCAAAAAAATATGAACATTGATTTTTGAAAACATGCTAAGTCTTTTCCCTTTTGACTTAGCTCTTTTTGTCAAACTTAGACTAAACTTTGAAACCCTGTATGACTATTGAACCCTGAATTAAAATCAAATGCTACTCCTCCATGGTTACCAAAAATGGTCAACAATTTCTTCACCATGTTACCAATCCATACTTGCCATTATGAAGGCATTAAATGCTCAGTTTAGTTCCCAAGAAAAATAATAGTGAAGTTTGAAAGCTCATGAAGATGATTAGGTAAAGGAATGGCCTTGAGGGCCTAAGGGATTCCTATGGAAATCTTCATAAGGTTGACTAATGGTAAGGCAACGACTACTACTCATATGAGTAGGGTTGTTTGCTGGTTAAGGGACATCTACTACTCACACAAGTAGCATAACAACCACTCCCTCGAAATGATTTATCTAAAGAGATATGATAATTAGTAACCATGTGATCATCATACTCATTCTTGAGATAGGGTTTCCTATTAGGGGTATTCCTATGTGGAGGATTCCATGAATGGCTATCCATATGCTTAAGATAAAGCGAATCATCCCTAAGATCTCTAGAATGAGGAAGCCCATTCCTATGATTTATATGGCTAGAGGCTCCTCTATGGTTTCTATGGCATGGTAGTTCAAACCTATAGTCTTTAGGTTGAGGGGGTTCCTCTCTATGGCACCAAGGAGTATCTCTTTTTGGGGATAAGGCTTTCCCACAAGCTCTATGCTCATCGAGAGGGGACAATCCAAATGATAGGTCTTTGTGATTCCCATGTCTCTTATGATAATCATCTTCATATTTATAGGTAACAAGAAGTATGGATGGGATAAGAGAGATACAAATCCTCTAGTGATGATCATAACCTCTAGCAAAGTGCCCTCTATAATAATAAGGGAAGGGAAGGTTCCTCTTATTTGAACATGTGCTAGGCTTCTCACTAACATGGAAAGGCCCACACACTTTCCTATCACATTTAATCAATTGTTTGTCAAGTTGAAATATAGCCTCTTGCATAAGAGCCACAACTTATTGGTATACTTCCGTCATCTAGGCTTTTGCTATTTCATTACCTTCCTCGAGGACTTTTGCTAAGTCAAATAGAAGAGGATCAGCTCACTCACAACAAGGTGAAAGAAGAAGGAAGTACCTAGGAGGGTTGGTATCCCCATGGCCAAACCAATCATCACCATCTATTTGGTAAGGATGAGGAGACATGTAGCCTTCAAAGTTATAATGGTTCTCAATTTCAGGTTGATCATTAGGGTTAGGCTTCCTATGTTTAATGGATTTCAAAGCCTCTTGGTTGGTTCGGGGCCCTCATCAACCGAATGTCGATCTAATAGGATAAGAGCCATGAAGAGAAACGAAATGAAAGAAATTAAAAAATTGAAAGCTAAGAACACAAACAAATACATAGGAGCACTATAAGCAACAAAGAAATCTATATCAGAGAAATCCCGAAAAACACAAACCGGTGCATAAGTGGTAGCATTGGTGGAAAACAATGTAATTGATGATGTGACAATACAAGACAGTGTAGAAAACTTAAAAAAAGGTGCAACGGTGCCAAAAAACTCCCAAAAAATCAGTACACAATGAAATTGAACCTGAAACAATAAATCACAAGCGGTCCCTCCGCACACCCCAGAATATAGTTTTAAAAATCTGGATACTAGCAGACTGTTAGAAGATGGGGATGTAAGAACAAGGTAATAGATGGGGCTATAAGAACAAATAGGTTAACAATCAAGGGAGTCATGACCATTGTGAAGGGTTGTGCCGCTACACAACAAAAGTGGGGCTCCAAAATCCAACTGAAAACAAAAAAAAAGGATAGATCTGGGCTTCAAAGGGGTGTTGATCTGACCAAGCAACAAGACATGTGCTGCTATGTGATTTGCAATCAAGCAATTCCACCACGAATTCCCGAGAAAGGCAAGATTGGATTTTTCAAAAAATCAGGAGTGATGACATTGATGAACATCTTACAGAACATGTCAACGACCACGGATAGATCTCCCAAATAAGTGGTGGTGGTAGTTCTTCACAACACGGAATTTATCATTAGGTTTTTATGTTATTATAATCATGTAATTACACATCCGACTATAAACAAAGACCAGAAAAATATACCAAAAAATGAATCAAATGTGTACATTAAGATCCTGCATCCTTGCCATTTATACATTAAAAGAAAAATAATTATCATTCAAAAAAATTGGTGGGAGTAAGTTGTTCAAATGAAAACAAACATTCAGAAAATGTAAGAACTGTACAATTATATCTACTAGTTGATTATTTTCCCAGCATTGCATACACAAAAGATAAATTTGCATGTAGATTGGTAATGGTGCTATTAGAACAACAAATAAAACTTTGAAATCCAATCAATACATAAAAAAAGGGTAGACAACTATAGGAAACTAAATTACTTTTCAAATTGAGAGATTTCAGGCATTATTTTAGAAAATGAAAAACAGTATTAAAATTGAATTTTATCTTATTTCTAGATATAGTTTACAATTCGGAGTCCTTATTAATGACAGTATACAAATAAGTCCAAGAATTTAAGTATATGTCTGCATGATGTGCATTTGATCACTACAGGTAGTGAAAACTCATTACATTATGTAGATTTGAAACGATCGTGAAAAACAGAAATGAATTTACCTGATGGCTGGACAGTGATGACATCAAAGAATCCATACAAAGTAGGGTCCTGGTAAATTGTTTAAATACAAATCACGCCTATGATTGAAAAATCAGGTATGGCTTGAATTGTAAAATTCCTTAAAACCGAAACTGGTCCTATATATTCAGCAGACCAACCTACTAGAGACCGTCTCAAAATCTTTATCTATTATTGTGATTATTATCATATAATGCTGTGCAGATTTTAAATTATAATATTCTCTCTAATTATCTTCATTAATAGCGGCTATAATCGCTTTGACCGTGTGGATTAACACACTGAATCTTGGCCAACAATATTAAATCTTTTAAGTAAAAACAAAGGCACATAAAAATGCTAAGGTGTCATACAAGAATCCATGTGCTACATTTTCAAAATTTGCGAGTTCCTCACATAATTGAATAAAACAAATTTATTTTTTCTTGATTTTCAATAGACCTAGCGATCAATGTTTATTCATAAAATAAAACGAAGACAGTCATCTGAGTCCAATATTCCCTCTCATCATCAAAGTAGTTTTATCAGTGACATTGAAAGAAGTAAAGAGACCCAACGAATATGTATGATATAACAATTTCATCATAATCCAAAACATACATTGTCTGGAAATTATCTTTAATAACTAATCCAATTGGAGGAATTCCACGGAGGCTGTCATGTCCTTTACCACTTTGTGTTACAATTTTTATTAATGACCATTCAATGCATTACGCTGGTGGAAGTGCGCAGAGAATGCTTTGGCAGGCCTGAAGGAAAAATCGCCAATGGTGGGACAATCTTTAATGAAATGCCCTCTGACTCTGCATCTTCTGCAAACATACGGTGGTGGTGGTAGCCTCCAGTTCATATGCCTATCCCAATCTTCATTAGTTTTTTTCAAGAATTCTTGCAGCCTTCTATCTTCCTCTTCTCTGGGAATTGGCGGATGAATCTCATCAACTTTGTTGAGGTCTATGGAGCAGATAGCCATACTATCATTAACTTTCATTGGAGTGGAGGTATAATCATAATGGCCATCATCTTCGGTGTAGATATTTTCCCCAGGATTGTATTCTTCAACATTGAAATTATTGCTGAATGTTGATCTATTTTCTGCCATCCTCACCGTGATAAACCACTCTCACTTCCAGCAAAACTTCAGAAACCAATGTACAAAAAACCGATCTTCTTTGGTTTTCAAAATCACAGCTGCCAAAAGCAATTTAAGCCGACTGCAAATGAATCTTTACAATGCCATGCCGTAAGCACATTACATTTATACGCATTTGCTTTTTATAAAGGCCATAATGTTTTTTCAATACAATTAATTTTTTATTTAAATTGCATTTTCTTATTTTTAGTTACCGATATATTCAGAAACTTTTTTCTTAAAGCTTTATTGAAAAACAAGATTTAGAGTATTAAAATATAAAAAAAGCAACGCAACACAACATGCAGTTAAAATATAAATTAAAAAAAAAAAAAGCAACGAAGCACAACATACAGTTAAAATAATTTTATAATACACGTTCTTCTAAAATCGTGCTTATATACGGATAAAAAAATAAAAAAATATCTAATATATTTTATTAGTTTTTATGTTCACGTGTTTCCCGGAGGAGATTTAGGTTACGGTTTGTGTTGCGTGGAGGAGGAGATTTAGGTTATGGATTACATTTCTTTTTCTTTTTCCTCTTTTTGTTGGCAGAGTTCTGTTTGTGGTTTCGTCTTTTGCCTTCGTATATCTACGGGAACTTTACACTGGGAGGGTGGCTTTGGTAACCAGGGCTTCTAAGTATTCGTTTCTGGTTTTTTCAATCAAGCAATTTCCTTTGGTCCATTGGTTGTGTGGGGTTAAATGGAAATCACCATCTTTTGCTTGTTCTCTTTTTTAGGGTTTGAAAATAATCTGAATTGATGGGGCTAATGGTATCCAACTAAAATAATTTGAATTGAGAAAAATAAGGATCTGAAACAATGACTTTTTGAAATTTGTTGGTTTAAGTGAAAGTTAAAATATACCTTGAAATAAGTGAAGGAGTAAATACAGATATAATCCAATAAAATTGAAAGAAACTTTAACTTTGAAAATTTAATCAAAAGTGAATTATTATTCTCATCACATGATTAGGGTTTGAATGAGGGAATTATATATTATTTACAAATAAATTTTTTCAGTATGATCCTCTTTTTCATTGTACATCTTGTGAAAATCCTTTTAATTCTTTTAAACCTAATTACCTTTAAAAACCTTAAAAATTATAGTCAATTTTAAAACTTGACTCATTTCAAACCCTTATCATTAAAATACTTAGAAGGCATAAAGAAACTACATCCTCTTTACAAATTAAATTTATCATTGTTATCCTCTTTTCTATTGCACATCATGTGGAAATCCTTTCTATTGTTTTAAAACCTAATTAACTTACAAACCCTTAAAAAAGGTAATTTTGAATAATGGAGAAAGCAAGAAGCAAATGGGTTGGTTGGATGTAAATTACATAAATTAAATGAAATAAGTTAATTGCCTTGTGCATTTACAAATTCTAGCTACTTCTCAAATAACCCAAAATGTTTGACAAATAATGATATCTTCGGTAACAAAAAAATGTCATGCAGAGTATTATGACTTTGTGCTAACCTTGCAACACATCAGTGAAGCAATCAAAAAATATAAGTTGATCAACAACTAATAGAATAAGCTAATTAATAATTTTATTTTCAAAATATTTATGCAGAGAAATCAATGCCAATTAAATATGTATAAAGAGTAAAGAGTTATTTTCCAAATATTTATGCAGATAAATCAATGCCAATTAAATATGTATAAAGAGTAAAGAGACCCTCAAATATGAATGATATTACAACTTCATCTCTAATAAAAAAAACTTACAATCTTTGGAAGATTCCTTAGTTATAGTACACTAACTAATTACATTGAAGGAATTGTGTGGACGCTGCCCTGCCTTTAACACTTTTTGCTTTTTACAAAATGTGGGATCTGCCTCGTTCATTAGATTAATTTTTTTTTAAAGATTTATAACCTAATTTGTTTCAAAATTGATGGCTTCCTTTCATAATTACATAGAACAAATTTAAATTTTTATGATTTTCAATAGAATTAACTATTAATGTTTATTCACAAAATAAAACAAAATACTCATCTGAGTCCAATATATCCCTTTCATCATCAAAATAGATTTCCATGTGTATCAAATATGAATGATATCACAATTTCATCTTAATCCAATGATATCAAAATAGTTCTTTTTTCCAACAAAATAGTCTATTCAAACTAGTGCCATTCAAACAAATATAAAAAGTAAAGAGATCCATCATGTATGAATGATATCAAAATTTCATATTAATCCAACACTTATATTATCTTGAAAATATATTTAATAACTAATCACATTGGAGGAATTGCATGGAGGTTTCCATGTCTATTGCCACTTCATGTTACAACATATATTAATGACCATACATATATCCTAATCAATGCATTATGCTAGAGAAAGTGCAAAGAGAATGCTTTGGCAGGCCTAAAAGAAGAATCACTAATGGTGGGGTAATATTTAGTGAAATACCTTCTAAATCTTCTACAAACATATAGTGGTGGTGATAGCCTCTAGTTCATGTGCCTATCGCAATTTTGATTTAAATTAATCATATAAATTATAATTATTTTATTTATTGTCATATATATATCTTGTGATATAGATATTTATTATAAATTAGGTTTCCATATGGCATCTCTTGAGTATAGGGTTTCCATCTTGAATCTTGAAATGGTGGCAACACTAGTAGGGGATCAAATGCTTGTTATGTCAATGATAACTACTATTGGGCATGCTAGTAATATAAAGGAAGATGGATGGAAATAGATGTAAGGGGATGTGGATCTAGGGTTAGAAGGGCATGTGACTCATTTTCCAAAGGAGGTAGAGGTTGCTCCCAAATCCTTTTCATAAGTGGTTTCTCATCTATGGATAATTGATAAACCTATGATGAAGCCTCTAGGCTCAACAAAAGAACTCCTTTAGTAACCTTTGGAGATGAGGTGCTCGACCGTATACAATGAGAAGAGTCATATATCATTTCAATCAACTTTGGCTAAGTTTCCCTAATCTAAACACAATTAGATCACAAATTTATGGTGGCCCCTTATGGAAGGTAAATTGAAAATGTATGTATGATAAGGTTGTTTTTATTGTAATTTTTTTCTCTCATAGAGGACATGAATGCATTTATCCTAGATCAAATTTGGGCTTGGGATCAACATAGTCTTCTAATGAAACCATGGTACTTTTCATTCAATCCCCTCACTGAATCCATCAATACCATGCCTATTTGGGTATGGTTTCCACATCTCCCTCTTTATTTCCATGACCAATCTTGATACAAGGCTATCACCAATACATTAGGTGACTTTCCTTTGATGGATTTATCTACTACAATATCATCTCACATGAGTTTTGATCGAATCATAATTAGTATAGATATTTATAAAGATATGCTAGATAAAATGGAGCTAAAATCTAATGACCAAACATTGACACAACCTCTTGATTATGAGTGTTGAACCTTCTTATGTCATCAATGTTTTGAAATAGGCCATTTGTCTATTACATGATGTAGTTCTAAATAAAATATAGATACATATTAGTGGAAGGACTCCCTTCTCGATCATCTTATAGTGAAAGTAGATTTTAATTATGTTTTTAAAAATTCTAAGAGTGAAGCATCAAAATAAAATTCAAAATATCAAGTTTATAATGAAAATGTCCCTAAAATATGAGAGTTAAAATCCAATTCTATGGATCTCGTAAATGACAATACTAAGGTGAGGAAATTTGAGGTGGAAGGAGCCATGCTAGAATAAAAAGATAAGATAAATAAATGTTAGTCATCCCATATTGAAAATGATAGTTTCAATCCCATTAAATTGATTGAAGTATTTATTCCTTTCTTTCTATAATTAATGATTTTAGGAGATAGGGAGGATTATACTGTAGTGTGTAAGAATAAAAAAGTACAACATAAAATGGTCCTTGAACTATCTAATATGACTCTATACTCATAAAAATGAGATGGTGTGGGAGGGACATAGTCATTTATTTGGGTTTGAGTTATATGGTCAACATGCTATTTTTCATCTTTTCACTAATTGAGCCCAGTGTACAACTAGTAGAGGTGATTCATGTGATCTTTTATTGATATATTTTTCTTGTCCTTTTTTTACATTTATGGGATCCTTTAAAATCCCCTTTTTGACCTTTGTTAAAAAAATAAATATATTATTGGATGGTTTATCTACCATATTTATTAAACATTCTTTAACTCATTCTAAGGTTGAAAATTATTATTTTTTCTATTTTATTTGAATGTTATTTTATCATATAATTGTGTACCATTATAATTATGGGTATTAGTCCCATATTTAAGTCCATTTACCTCTAAAATAATTCTATTATAGTTTTTAGCTACATAATTTAAGGATTGGAAAGTATTGAAGACCAATTTATCTTTAATAGATAAAAAATAACTTTGAAAAAGAAAATCACCATCAAGGTTTTTTTGTGTCATCATGGAAACCTAGTTTTAAATCTATGTACATATTCAATAAAGTTATCATTGTGTCCGTTTCTTATTTGAAAAATATGTGAAAATTTTACCTTCATGATGACATTAGTTAAATAAGGACCGGACAAGTTATCAGACAAATAATTGAAAAAGTGTAAGGATTTAGATCAAGAAATCATTAAATTGATAATGAACATAGTTGTTATGTGTTTAAAAAAAATATTTTATCTAATAACTTAAAGTATCTAAAAAATATAGATATGAAACATAAAAAAAATGATGAAATAAGAAGGATTGCCTTTACCATTGAATAACTAAAAATTATACAAAATTTATAGTAGATAAAAGATAAGAAAGGAAATTATAAGTAAAAGTGTTGTGTAATATATCATGTGAAGTGATCCTTTTATTTGAATTTTTATAGACTTGAGATTGATAAATTAGAATTTTTATTGCATAACATGGGTACTTTATACAAGTGTGGTAGCTTCAATGTTTGGGATATAAATAGTAGCGAGATATGTAGGAGTGTAAAAACTAAATACATTAAAAATAATATGGAGAATGTAGGAATGTTGGAAAACACGTTGAGATGGTTAAAAAACTTGGGATGTAAAAAATGAAGCATTAAAACTATTATGAGAATAAAAATAAGAAACAAAACCATTGGAATAAATGGGGGGAGGAAAAACATTACAAATAGTTTTAGAAACAAAAAAAATACTAGGAATAGAAGGGGAACCTATATATGTTTGAATAACAATAGAGATGTGTCATTGGATATCATTTAACACATTAAATATCATTTAATCTTCTAGGATAATCTATGCTGTGTTTTTCAAACAAATAATGTATTTTTAATATATCTTTATTTTCATTTTAAATATCAAAAGTTTTAGGGCCACTTGAAACATTCACATTCACATTTTCATATAAATACATAGAAATAGAAGAATCATTAATGTCATTGAGAGGAGTTATTTTCATTAAAATGTAAGCATGACTATAATTTAAATAATTTTAAACAAAATCAACATGTTTGCAACTCAATATATCTTTTCACCTACTAGAGCCTTAGATAAAGTAAGCTTAGATTACATAATATGAAAACATATATTTCATGCAAATCTACCCCAAAATTTTAATGATGAAACAAGTAAAATAAACTAGGGTTTGTAATAACATACAATGGGATAGGGCTAATGATGTAAAAAAAATATAATTAAATTTAGGGAAAGTAGATCTAATCCTAAAGAAGGAGTGGGCAAGTAAATTTAGGTTCCCCAAAATCAAATTTGGTAAAGTTATACATAAATATTTACTAATTTAAACTATAAACAATGCAAAATTAAGATCAAGTCAAATTTATCAACATAAATAGTAAAGACTATTGGAGTGGGGTTTTGTAGACTGTCCACCGTGGATGTATCATGATAATAAATAAAAGCAAGAGGAGAGAGTACAATATTTTAGAAGAGATAATAAGAAGATGAGGAGGAGGTGTGACCTAAATCATATGATGATCCCTTTAAAGACTTTGAAGAGTGCTCCAAATAGTGAAAGGACACTCTGTGTGCTCTACATGGTGGTGTAGATCCCAAGAAATGTGTATCAATAAGTGACCATCAACATAATAACAAGAGTTTGCCCAGTCATCATATTAACCTAGGTCAATAGGAATAAGAATAATCTATATAATAATGGAATAAGGTCCTGATATGTGAGTAAACATTTCATGTACACACATCATGACACATAATTGGTATTCCAAAGAAGGAACATTAGTATATACTCTACCTCTCTCCTTTGGAGTCTCTCAAATGGAGTAATTATGACTGAGAAAAGACACTAAAAAAGTGCAATATTTCAGAGTAAAAATTATAATGAACCCCTAAAGCATGTTTATTATTGGGACATCAGGCACATGTGAGAATGTGTCCAAGTGAGAAATCAATGCTAGAGTGATGAAGGATAATGGATGCTTAGAATGAGGATGTTAGACACATACAAAAATGCATCCACGTGTGAGAAATATGTGCATGAGATAAAATGCAAAAATAAAATGAGCATATAACATAGGTAACCCCCCTGAAAATAGTATTTAAAATTTTAGTTTGATTTTTATTAAATAGGCCTAATTTGTGATAAATTTATTGTGTTATAACTTTTGATCGGTAGCTCAAAATTGAGCATTGTCTTTTACAAAAGTTCACATTTTTTAATTTCCCATACATTGGTCCTATTTTCATTATAAAACATATATTTTATGTAAAATATATTTAATAACTAATCATATTAGGGGAATTGCATGGAGGTTTCCATGTCCTTTGCCACTTCATGTTACAATATATATCAATGACCATTCAATGCATTACACTAGAAAAAGTGTGTAGAGAATACTTTGGTAGGCTTGAAAGAAGAGTCACTAATGGTGGGGTTCTTAAATGAAATTCCCTTTGAATCTACATCTTCTAAAAGTATACGTTAATGGTTGTAGCCTCTAGTTCATGTTCCTAGCCCAATATTGATTAGTTTTTTTCAAGAATTCTTGTAGCCTTATGTCTTCCTCTTCTCTAGGAACTAGCAAATGAATCTAATTAACCTTGATCATGTCCATGAATCAAATAGCCATATTATCATTAACTTCCATTAGAGTGGAGGTATAATCATAGTCATAATCATAATCATAATCATAATCATAATCATAATCATAATCATAATCATAATCATAATCATAATCAT
>JARHVA010005932.1:955000-1055950 GCA_037957365.1 Torreya grandis
TGGGAGGTGGATCCAATTAGGTCTGGAATAAAAACTACAAGAAAGGGGATTAAAATTGGAGCCCCAAGGTTTCATAAACAATATGTGTTTATTCCATCTCCAGTGATTCCTAAGAATGATCTCTTTATTTTAAGAAAGGAGAAAATCAATAGTAAACAAACCCTTTGCATAAGGATAGAGATCCAATTTACCATTTATAATAGGTTTCCATTATATAAAGATCCACTCATTTAGATCCTGAAGATTGGGCTAGAGTTTTTAAAACTGGCATATGATACCTCAACTAAGATAATATTCTTTGTTTTCTAGGACAAAACTAAGGGTATCTTTTTCTAGTTTAAGAGAGGGTATATTAGTAGCCAAATTCATGGGTGGATGTTTAGTATTTTTATTGAGCATCTCTGCAAAATATTTAGGTGTTTTCCTACCACTCAAAACCTTTCTATTACCATTAGGTGCCTTGTGTATCCCACCATATAAGCATAGAGGAATCACCCCATCATAAACCTATGATAGTACCCAAATAAGCACATGAAACTCCTCACATCAGTGACATTGGTGTCTATGGATGCTACCACATAACACGAAGCATCAAGGTATCTATTGATATGCTCTTACATAAGATGATATGACCTAGTTACTATACCTTGGTTTGAAATAATGCACACTTACTCAAGTTATTAAATAAAGTATGCTTAAATGTAAACACTAAAAGACCTAGATTAAGTGATGTAATCATGGTTAGGGTTTACATTTAAGAATGGCCTTAGACCACATAGCCTATGATTTTACACACTATTTCATGCAATTGGAAAATAAACACTCTCAATCATAATATGAAATGCCCCATCCATATTAACATAGGCACACTTATTGAATTACAAAGGCTCTCCCCTTTTAAAAATAAAGTTTTAGGCACCATACCTTCATCCATAGGAAATCTCTCAGTGTTGACCCACTTGCACTTATCAAAAAATAATCTCATAGGCCCCATTCCTACCAAATTGGGTAACATAAATAAGCTAAATACTCTCTACATTTAGGAAGATGAACTCACTAGACCAATCCCAACTTCCCTCATCTATTGGCGCTATATATCTAGGGATACCGTATTATTTTAGACTCATATATTAGAAAAACTTAGTACGAGAAACATAGAATCAACGATATATATAACATCGACATGTAATTTTAGAATCATCTATTGTAAAAAATTATTACTATAAATAATAAATTTAGAGCCCTATATATAAGAATTACCATACAAGGTTGATTACATACATTACAAGTATCAAAAATATAAAGATAAAATATCTATTTTTAAATTTAAGTTCAACTCTATGATAAATTTTAAAAAATTACAATTTAAATTTATGATATATAAAGCTGAATCTAGTTAAATATTACTGGATTGTATTACACCATTATTATCCATCAATAATGGCCATTACAGAACGTTGGTCCCTAGTCTTGGATAAAAACAACTAAGCCTTATAGAATAATAATATATTTTGAATCAACCATATAACACACTAAATCTATCATTTCTCTTAGTTGTGTTTTAAAAATACATTATTGACAAAGGGTAAAATCCCATTAAAATTTTATGACATGTTTCCCATAATCATATTTTCTAACCAAAAAAATGGACCAATTCCATTTTAGTATAACTTGTTCGATCAATCTCAAACATCATAAAGAATCACCATATCCATTTTATAAAAAAAAATTAATACAATCATTTAGTCTCTTGAATTAATCTAAAACTTCCCTTTTGAGTATAGAAATAACTCACAATATCATGGATCTCAGGAAATGTAGCAAGAATAAACAACTCCAAAATGCCATACCCTAATTATTTCAGACAAATAGCTGATTGCAAAGAAAAGAACAAAAACATAGTACTTAATTAGATAAGTTATCTTCATTACAAGCAACCACTTTTAAATCTGAATAAAAACAACATAAATAACAAAAATTGAATTGAAAATTAAAATGGATCTTGATGGAAAACATAAAGTACAAAATCAATACAACTTTAAGTAAAATCAAACAATGGCATATGGAACCAACTTGCATGAAAAAATAAATATATCAAGAAAATTGATCATACTCCTTCCATCCTACAAGACCAACAAGATCAACCTAGGCATTATCTACAAAATAGGAATACAACAACCACATTGATAAAATATTTGACAACATAAAACTAGACCTGTCATAATTTAAAATCTTAAGATGTTTATCATGTGTATTTAAATTTCGTAGTCTAAAGAAATTAATAAATACAAGTTGTCAAGTAAAATTGGATAATCTGATGCAAGTAATTATCCAAGATCTTCAAATGATAATTTGATGTGAGTAATCATATAATTTGAGTCGAATAATTACATAGTCAAGCTTCCCTAAAAAATTTACAAACTAAATAGAGAGACATGTTCCAACTATTTTTTTCTAGGTATATACACAAAAAATGAGATGAATGAGGAGGACACTCAAGCATGTCCCAACTAAAAGTTAGGGAATGTATAGTCTGTTGGATGGTGGAACCTAAACTTATTGTAATACCTAGTTCCTGATACGGGATGTGGGGGCGGGGGCAATGGCCTACCACTATGGTCACTGTAAATATGGACCATTCACTATTAAGTTATAGATCTAATGGTATAAATTATGTTTGTGTATTTTTAGCCTAATATGTAACCCTCCTTTGATATGAGGGCATTGTAATCATGATGACATACTATATATGAGTGAAAAGGATATTACAATAGATGTATTACAGGTTTTATGCCTTCATTTTTTTGGACTGAATAAAGAGAACAATTAGTTATTTATATGTGGATGTGGCCCATATTGGGTAAACCGTGTTAAATTTTTGTCTATCTTATGTTATGTTTTTTACATTTTAATTCTATCTTTACTTCATTAATATTGCTTTATGTTATGTATTCCTAACAAATTCTACACCATATATATTAGTCTCTTGGTACACATTGTACAAATAAGCCATATTAGTAGTAGAAGTCACAAGACTTCACTAATTAGAGTAATTATTACCAAAAAGCTTTGACATGTTAATAGGATACATTTTAGGAGAGAAGAATGAGGCAGTTCCCTATTAGAGTAAATATTTATAAACAAAATTTGGGTTATATCAGTGTTTGTGAGGCACTTGATATTCTAAGACATTGATAAGTAAAATGTATTCAAATACCAATATTAGATTATACTTCTCAGATCTAAATCAATCCTAGATATGTACATTGAGATCTTTTAGGCAATGAAAAATATTGACAACATAATATGGACAAGGTGCATAGATAATAATGTTATCTAGACAATGATATTGAGCTTTGAAATTTTAAGGTAGAAGGTATAATGATTCAATTGAATGATTTTCCAAATGAATGGGATGAAGGGTCAATAAAAACTTTAGAATGATATATAGCACCACATCTAGATAGTATTTTGTTATAAATAAACTAATGTCTCACGCTAGTTCTAAATGAATGTGAAAGTAGTGTAATTTCTCATTTAGGCAAAGAATAATACAAAAGTATAACATCAACACTGATTTTTTTCAAAAATGCTTCTTTCAATAGATTATTAATCAAATAAAAACATATCTATTAAAAATAGCCTTCCACATTGGTGACAAATAAATTCACTTGTAAGTCTTTTAAGATGGTAGATATATAAATCATATTTACATGAATAAATTAATTCACTTGTAAGTCTTAGAATGAGTTTTGTCATCACTCTTCCAATGGTATCAATACCAAGGATCAAGGGATCCACATCCAACAAAAGGATCTCTATAGCCATAATAACACAAACCAATAAGCTTCAAAGGCTATATGAGAAAGTGTAATTTTCTTATAAAAACCATCCAATAGAAAAATAACCTACCTTTAGATTGATCTCCACCTTCTCCATTAAGAATACTTCCTTGAACAATAGAGATGAAATTCCATTCACAAATATTAGTGGATTACAATTCAAATTATGTAAGTATATGGCTTATTCAATAATAAACATGGAGGAAAAAAGTACATAGTAACCACTTGTATTACATAGATCTCTACATTCACATTGGTGACTATGCATTATACACAAACTTAGCAATTAAAAAAATCAAATAAACTTTATTCTGCTATGAGTCTAGTTCTGTTTCTATAACTATGTGTATCTCCCAACTATTACTCAGATCCATAACCAATTTACTTATATGGGCCAATTCTCTTCACCCGTCAGTTACCTCAACAATACTACACCTTCTCTCCTTTGTTCCCCATCAAAATAGGCATTACATGCATTAAAATGGTTCAAGAATTTGAACATGGAAGTCCTCAAAAAGGAGAAAACACATGTATGTAGTTACATGTGTGCTAATAGAGGTTTTTGGACGTTGAAAATAATATAAAATAGACATGGTCATAAAATAAAATGAATTTTATAAATTTTCATATAAGGAGAACAAACAAACCTAGATTGAAAATATTTTTTGTTGATCTTGATAGGTTGTAAATACATGAGAATTCTTTGTAGGAATTATAGTGTTTCTTGGATTGAGTTTTGATCCTGATGTTTGCATTAGAATAATGCATGTGCAATTTTGAGAATTAATTATCTAGTATGAACATGAGCATGAACATGTTCCCATGCAAATAAATTCTTGATACTCAAGAGAAGGAAATACTTTAAGAACCATAGACACAAAAAATAAACATCAGCTAAATGTGGGTTATTAAAATCAAGACATTAATTTCAAAAGTCCATATTTATTTTTCTATCTAGTCATCTTTGATTTAAATATTTAAAAGGAAACTAAATAAACATAGCTTAATAAGTGAGGTGATTGATACAACTCTTTTTATAGATATAATCTTCACATTTACTTGGTCCTTAGGTGGTTCTTCTGACTTATGAAAACCTTGGACAGTTTGCTTCAAATATTTGATATATTATTGTTATCATTTCAAAAAGTCCATTACCCCTTTTATAGACTTTTCATCATTTTATAAGTTATGTATCCTTAAACTGAGATCTTCAATATTAGATTTCATTAGATATGAAGTGCTATTTTCCATAGTAGATTTTTGGGTAAATCCTAAAGTGAGCACATAAACCTTCTAGTACATTACAAAGATAATGCTTCTTGTGTGCATGAAATTTAAAATTTGCTCAAAATATATAATAAAAAAAAGATACATGGCATATTTTTGAATATGTATTTAAAATAAAATAATATATTGTATTACATAAAATGCATTATAGATTGTTTGAAATGCTAGCTATTGACTAATTTTTTGAAATTGTAGTTCACAAAATGGCATTTCCATTTTACCAAAATAAGAGAATATGTAATGAAGTAAAGTGAAAACATAAATTATTTATATTTATATTGGCCATATGAAAAGCATGCCTATCCATTTTTGTCTTCTTTCAATGAGGAAAAATACTAATAGATGACATAACATGCACATCATGTTGACCATTCTCATCATACCAATCTTTTGTCTGTTGGATATCTAGTTTTTTTTTTCCTGATGAGGTGTAGGAAGGTCAATGTATTCAATGTTTTCAACAATAAAATTATCATGTATATCCTCATGCTCAATGTCAGTTACTCCAAATGAGGAGGTTTAATTGTTTTGCTTCCTATTACAAAACATAGCTTAATTAAATTATCATAATATCTATGCTTAAATAAAATTTTATGGTATTAAAAGATATAATAATATTACCTCATATTCATGATCATTGATCAATTTCTCCCTTCCATTTAACATATGTTGTTGGAGGCCTTGTGAACCATGTAATAAAGCATATTTTAGATCTTTTTTGAAAGCTTCCTTTTGAAATTATGAACCTATATGTACAAGATAATATAATTTATAAGGTAAAATTTATAATGAAATACATGAAAATCACAATTTTACAATTTATTCCTAAGAAAGAGGATAAAAATAATAAAACTATTTACTTACCATGTTACCACTAATGCTATTGAACCCACTAGATCCTAGTTTATGGGACCCAATGCTTGACAACCTAGTTTGTGTTTCCTTTATTGTGTCTCAAAGGTGTTATTTATCTCCTTCTCATGTAGATGGCCTATATTTTGGATTATTTTTTACCTTCTTCTTAAATTTTGCATCTTTGATAAGTTCATCCCATGTTGCTTGGTCTATGATCCAAGTTGGTCAAGGATATCTTAGGTCCTTTTTTAGATTAACATTAATTTGTCTCTTTTATAATGAATATATTTCCATGAATTATCCATTATAACATCCTTGTTGAGACCAAGATTTCCAAACTCTCTTATGACATCTTAGAATAATTCATATTTCTTATAATTGCTTTGTCTTCTCTAATATATGTGGATGGTATTCCAAAATAGGCATTCTACATGATAAAATAAAAATTGGAAGGATTTTGACCCCATTTCATTGTTCAAGCTATTTCCTTCTGATGTTACAAAAATTTTACCCTCTTTCTTTCCCTTTGTGCTCACCACATATACTATTATTGTCTTAGGGATGGAAGTAGGTTCCTATATGGGTATATTAGGGGAAGTAGTATTCATTTAATATATTTATAACATGAATATTTATCTATTAAGAAAGTAACCAAAGTCATAAAAATATTTATAACCTATGAATATAGTTTCATAAACAACACATATGAAACAAATACATTGGACTAAAAACTAAAGAATAAGTAGTAGTTAGGACTATTGTGAATTGTAAAATAAGAAAAAATAGTAAGATCTAAAAACTCAAAAGTTGCAAATTTTAAAAATATATGTTGTTTACAAACTAATTTAATTACTTAATTAATATTAATGGAATGTTATTAAAAAAATACCTCTTCATACGTAACATGTTGTAGTAATGTTTTCTCCCATAGCCAAATTTGCTTAAGTACTTCTTGTCTACCTTCAATGTTTTCTAGAGTATCTGGTAGGAGCCTTAATAGTTGTGATTGTGATTATATAAGGCTCCGTAAGGAAACATGTTATGATTTTCGAGGGAAAATTTAGATAGAAACCTTTAAGCACATTTTTGAAGAAAGAAAAAACCACATTAATAAAAACAAATTAATAGCTAAAATATACATGCACCTTACATTTAACATATAACAACTTCACTAAAAAATATAAAATACTTAGTTTTGATTAAGTTTTAATATATAAGACCAAATTAGAAATATTTAAATTCAAATAACTTGTATCCATCTTCACATTTTTGTGTTTACTTTGCATAGGTAATGATTGTGTCAAAATTTTATACATTTAGATTGGTATTGAGTCCAGTGAATGATCTTCCCCCTACAAAAAGTAAACATGCCCTTCAAGCACATTGTTAAAGAACAAAAAAATTGAAAATAACAAGAAACAATGAAACATATCTAATTGAAAAACATATATGCAAGTTATATGCATTGACATTGGAACAAATAAGCAACACACCACTCAAAAGATATAGAGTACATTCCAAATTCATTTTCATGTATAAACAAAATATAAACAATAGTCTATTTTTATTTTTTTGTGTCCTTATAAAGTCCATCTTAAATAAAACATGATGATCAAATAAACTCATCATCATCTGAAATTATAATTTTTTCATTTAGAGCCATAAATACACCATCATTAATGGGCCCCAAATAAACAAATAAATTGATAAAATTATTCTTATTATGTTGATACCCTTTAACTATAGGTAAGTGATAATCAATAAATTCATCATCTTCAAGTAATTCATGACCAAAATTTTGTTCTTATTTTTTTGGAACTTCAATAAACTCATAAATATCTTCATTTTCATCATCTTCATCATCAATAGTCATGTTATCAACATCTTCCTCTTGGTCATTTATGTCTTTAGGTGGATCTTCTACTTCTTAAAGTAGATCATGTGCTACTATATCCTTAACAAAGATCACTCTTTGTCCTCTTGGATCATAATCGATCATAAAAGACCACCCAGATTATTCCAAATTTAGAATGAAAAATATCTGATCACATTGAATTGGAAACATATATGGCTCAAAATTTTCTTCAAACCTAGATGAATTTATCATATTAAATCTATTCTCATGCAATAAATTAGTTTTATCATTGCCCACTTAAATGAGCCTATACCATTCAACACAAAAAATGACTTTTTTGAAAGATATGAAATCAAAATCTATTATATCTTCCAACACTCCATAATAATGAAATGTACTTTTGATTGTATTTATGTAATGTGCATGTGAATGGTAGTCCACCTCAAATGGTGTTAAAATTTCACAATCATAACTTTTTCACTTCTCATCAATTTTCTTGAAGCAAAAATGATGACCACGAATCCACATTTTTTTGTAGCATGTGACCTAAATGCATACACATATCAACTAATCAAATTAAAGGATAAAAATATTTTTAAATAATGTTCCTTAAATTTATTAACTTATATATCACCTCCCCATTTATAGATCCTTTAATGAAATCTAGTTATTATTGTGTCAATCATTTCTTCCCCTTGGTTCCCTCATGTTCAATATTAGTCTTCAGCCAATGCTATGAGCATCTATCTTTCCATTTTATTTTATGGTGTGTAATAAGTCCTCAAGAAGTGTTTTGACCATGTCTATTATATATATTACCCCATGCCTTTTCATCTTCTATTTTATTTTGTTCATCATACTTATCCATCTATTATAACATAAATTCGAAGTTGTATACAACATACAATTGCAATGACTCCCACTCCTTAACATATACAAATAAAAAAATATTTTTGTCAATGATGTGAACATTATTTAAAATATACAACATACAAAGTTTAAGAAAAAAACCTACTTCTAACATTTGATTATACCTTTTATCCTCTTTGAAGTTCCTTGACCCTCTAATTTTATACCTTCAAAGGATAGAGATTGTTTATCACCTCATAATCATAGATATTGAAGATGTAATTGAGTTATGTACTCATTTAAATAAACCATGGTTTAAAAAACCATGGACTCTTCGGGCCATGTTTTTTGCCTCATAAAATATTTTATGACTTTCATGTATCTCTCCATAAACCACATTGTCATAAGATGGATAGGTATATATTATTCAATATCTTCTAATAGGTCTATAAGGTAGTGATATTGAGATTTGAAGTAGATTGGAGGGAAGTACATTTGAATGACACACATTAAAAGTGCATCATTCCTCTTCTAATATTTAGTTCATCTTGATGTATTTATTTAGATGAGACCCACCTATAAGTTTATTAATAAGCATTAACATATCAGTAGCTATGATATCATAAAAAAGAAAATTAAAACCTTTATAGAGACATTTATGAAAGGAAAAGTGTTAAATTATTGAAGAACAAATGATGGGTTCAAAATACCTCAAATATTTAGATAATTTATAATTTGTTTATGTGATGTCATGGTTAAAAGTGTTATGTATTGTTGTATTATGAACACACTACACCACCATTGAAAAATAATATTTTTAAACTATAAATATTATATTTTATATTACAATGGTATTCAAAATTATAACTATGGTGCTAATAAATTTAATGTTTCATGAATTAACTTAATCTAATTATTCTAGTCATGTGTTTTCATTCTTTAGAAATTTGAACCATATCTTTTGAATATATTTTTTAATGTTTCAAAAAAACCAATATGAAATTTTATGCTTTGCATGCTATCGATCATGTATTTTTTTACTCTAATGTAAAAACCCATGGAACATGATCATAGGTGTTGTTTCCTTGAAACCACATGCCCAACATCACATTGGTGTCTTGGAGGTCTTTCCATAATTTTAATTAAGCTTCATCATTACTTTCATTTAGGTGATTACATAATTAGTCTTCCACATTTTTTTTAATATGCATTATATCAAACATATGAGCTATTGGTAGCTGCTCATAATATTATAACTTGTAAAATTTAGATGGTCTTTTCATTCCTAGTGGGTACCCTCTCCCTTATTTTCTGTCATATGCTACTTTCCACCTAAAAGGATTCATAATTCTTGGCCTCTTCCTTTCCTCCTTGCCATTGATCTTATTTTTCTCATGTAGGTGATAATGATGGTTTTGTGGTAAGAAATGTCTATACTCATCGTACATAGTTTTTTAATATCATTTGATTGCCTATAAATAGTTTTTGGTCCACATGGTGGACAACCAAGTTTTACTTCAGTTTGTATATATAAAAATTAGTATGGAAATCATTTAGTTTATGATTGTAACATAAATATAATAATTACAAATTTAATTGATCAGTAAATTACCACAACACACAAATAGTCTTGGGGCATCACAAATTGTTCAAATAAGTATTGCCTGAAAAAGGAAGTTCTTATAATTGATTGGTCTCCATACATCATACATATTAAATCCCTTCCATAAATCACAAATCTCATCAATAATATTCTCCATATATTTGTCCATATCTTTCACCTGTTATTTACCTATAAAAAATGTCAATTAAATTTTAATTCAGTTCACATGATTTTACATAATCTTCAAAAAAATATAACATTAACAAGTTTGGTATTATTAAAGTTAACATTGCATGCTCTTTTTTCATTTCCATCTAAGGGGGAAGAATATTGTTAATAAGGAAAATTGGGAAAAGAGAGTATATTGTTCTAAGACCTCCAAAAGGATTAACACCATCCATTGCCAAAGAAAGTCTTGCATTCCTTGACTCATTTCTTAGATGTTTCCATTTTTCTTCAATCTCTTTCCAATATTTACTATCTATCACTATATGCATGATACCATCTTGGATCCTTCCATGTGTATAATAATTCATAAATATAGCTAATTCCTTAAATTAAAACATCCTCTCAAACCTTGGTTTTATTGGAACGTGGTGTAGTATCTTATAAGGAACCTTCTTGGATAATTGATATTCATGATCCCTTTTGGTGTGACATACTAGGCATTGTTGTAGATTTTTAGTAGCTCTATAATATAAGATATGTTCATTTAGACATGCATCAAATATTTTTTACTCCATTATAATGTCTTTTATTATTGAATATTCTTATTTTTGTGAATGAGGCATCTTATTGTCTTTTGGAAGTATATTATTTGCTAAAAGTCTACATGATGTAAAACATGATCTTTATATTAATAAATATACACAATAAACTTTATACATTAAGAGATAATTTAAATAATTTAAAACCTACCTCAAGATATCAATAAATCATGTATTCTTCATTCCATGCATAAACTTGAAGTTCAAAAATAACATAAGTGTTGCCCATATAAATGTATCTGCATTAGGGTAAAGAGGCATCCTAGAAAGTTAAGTCAGGGGTGAATCATCAAATTCTTCAGGATATGTGTATAAGTTTTGTATAAATTCATTCATTCCATACTCATTTATCTGTGAAGTGGTATCACCCATATATGTGTCTTGTTCTTAATATTGACAGTCACTATCATCAATGTTATATGCCCTTTATTAAGCATTGTTATGAACTTAGACCAGATATTCATAAGAGAATCATTTAAAATAATTAATATTAGGGCAATATATAAATTACATGTTCATTAATTATAAGTATACTTGGGTTTTAGGTATAATATACCTCTTCTATATAAACTCTAGACTTCAATCTATGGATACCAACAAGGTAATGCTTCTTTAGTTTTCTATTTTTTCTCTTTTCATAAGTGCAATGTATCATTTCTTTAAACTATTCATTTGTTCATAGAGTAGGTATTGGTACCTATTCATCTGAATATTAAGACAAAGATATACTATTTTCTTGCATACACCACGAACTATAAATGATAAGTATGCACCTCTCAACTCAATACATATTTGTATAGTTTGGCCTTGGGTTATTTATTACTAAAGATTCATCTTAAAATAAATGTGTTCATTTTCCCATGTGTTAAATTTGAGTTTCATATCTATGGTTTCTTAATTCCCACTATGTTCTTTCCACCATTAATAATAATTAAATCTTACTCTACTTAGAATCTACTAAATCACAGGGTATTATTTTCATTACAAGGAAATGTAATGAAACCTTAGTATACCTCTCTCATTCTTTCTATCATTTAAAAAAAAAATATTAATATTATAAAATTCTAATCTCTAATGAGAATCACTTCATTAAAGCAATACTAGAGGTGCCAAAAAATAAAATTACCTTATTATCCATTTTATGTAACTATGTTTAAGAATATAATAGTCTTAAAAAAAAGGATAATAATTAATTGGATAATACATTTCAAAAATGAAAGAAAATAGGTTCAAAATATTAATTTTATTTAATTTTCTTTGAATCAAAAATACATGTCATAAAAATCTAATAATTAAAATAATTATAGTACCAATAAGGAATATAGGAATATATGACTGGATATTCTTGAGCATGATGGTCAAAATATAGGACTAGATATTCTAGATATTAAGAAACCAAAAGAGTCTCAGTCAAGAAGATGTACCAGTAAGGAAAGACCCAATTAAATTATGGACATACCATTAGTGGAATTGGTAAATGTTGAACATAAACATGGACATATCATTGTCAGGTGTGATCTAATGGCATCGTCTATACAAATGAGACAAACCATTGGCATAATTGGTAAATACTGAATATGAATCACCCACCATGTCATTCAAGGATATCCTGGATTCTAAAATAGGGATATCACCACCATGATAATGTTTACCGATTACCCCATGTCCTCTTTTATTATGATATTCATATCTACTCTTCTCATCTATGAAAGTAATAGGTATTTGAATAATATCTGGTGTTAATCTTTGACCATTTGAGAAAATAAAATTATTGAACATATAAGGCCCCATTATGTTTATCCTAAAGAATTAATCAAGGATAGGTAAGGGCATTGGGTTCACATTGCTTGATGTTATTCCAAGAAACACTCACCTTCCATCATGGTTTAATTTTGAATTATAAGAATCATTCTTTCCTATGAATGAATGTCTAGTTGGTATTTTCCCTATGTCAAAAATATGTTTATTACTCCCTAGATCAAATAGGCTTCTCATAATTGAATTCCTCTCTTGGAACCCACTTGATTCTAAAATATCACTTCCTAAATCATAGTTTATACTACTGGAATAATCCATCTTATCTACATTATTTGGTACAGCTTTCTATCCAATCCCAAATAGTGCAAAGTTTTTGTTACTAGTACCCTTTGTATTTTAAAAATGAGAGTTACCAATACTAATATGATTACCATGATTGAGATTAGTTATCCTTGACTAAGGATATTGATCAAGTGCATATTCATTATCATCGAATGACACTTCTTGTGTTTTTAAACCTAATATTTTACCATCATTTACATTTATTTTCCCCATTGATGTAAACACATCAAGTCTACTAATATGTGTCTCAAATTCTAGATTTGGAAGAAAAAATTGCCTATTTGAAGACATGGTAAATGATTATTTCACTCCACTATCTTCTACAACTAAATCATTAAAACATTTTTCATTAAATTAGGTAGTTTTATAGAAATAGGAGCATCAATAGAATGAAACTCCTTCATAAATTGATTTCCAAATATAAATTATAGTGTTTGGGCTCTTATTTTCTTTGGAGTTTCAACATTACCAAAATTCTCATGATGATATTTTTATTTTGAAGTGACAAAATGACTTTCCTTGTGATATTGCATAATTTGTGACTTTTGGTATTTTGTATTTTTTCCTTTATTCAATAATGATAAAAGATGCTGAGATGTATGAATATCCATGCTTAAACTCTTTTCATTAGCCAAGGAGGTCCCCTATAATATGGCATGATCTTATTAAAAATAATTATAAACTTTGGAAACATATTCACTTGCTTGAGAAATGATAAATTATTCAAGGTCTTTACATGTAAGAACATTGAGTTGTACACCAAGGGAATTAGATTTTAGATTTAAAAAAAATAGAATTGGTCCATTTCATCATAAATAGTTGGTTTCATAATAGCCATCATAACCTTCTCAACATCCTCCAATGAAGATCCATTAAGGATTGGGAACACTTTTCATGTGTTTCTAAGAGGAAAAAAAGAGCTCGAATGAATACTAGGGGTTTCATCTATTAGCGATGTATCTTCAATGCAAGTACTTAGAAGCATAATATTTTCACTCTTTAAAAATAAGGACAATATATATGATGCACAGTGAACATGCATGCCAAAACTAGGATTCTCCTATTCTATGCAAAACTAATTAACAAACTTGGAACTTTTAGGGGAATTTTGTTGTTTCCATTATTAATAACCTTTATATGTTAATCCATAATGACAATTTTTTCTTTATCAAAATTAGAGGTCATCTTTAAAAACAACATGTAAAAACTTGACTTGGGTCTTTCCTTATCGGTACTGCTTCCTAACTTAGACTCTGTTGATTTCTTGATATTTAGAATATTCAGTCCTATATTCTAACCGTCATGATCATATTCAATTATGGTAATAGTTAATTGGTCAATACCTAATTTTATCTACCTAATTTATATGATGAGTTCATACATAATTGGGGAAGTAATGGAGTTTTTATAGTATATGATTTTATATACTCGGGTTACCTATTTTTATAATTGTAGATGCTCAATTTATTCCATTAAGTAATTATCTCCTAAATCATTACTGAGCCATATATCTACCTCCTTTGACAAACATACGATGTTTTGAGTAGAATCAATCTCTATGATGTTTTCAACAACACCATCATTCTCATCCTGCACAATGGTGAATGATTTAATACATTTCATGCCAATCAATAATGCATCTAGATTAAGTGGATAAATAAATATGATTATAAAAATCTTACACATGTATTTATAAATAACTCCCATAACTCTTACACATGTATTTATCAATAACATTGATCCTTTCTAGACTATTACATAAATGTGTCCTTTCTTTCATATCTATTTATCAATAGGAATTAAAATTTCAAATAAAAATGTGTCCTAAATAACCAGAGCAGAATACAAATGAGTTCAATATACATTCCCTTGAGGTGCCATTTATCTATAGGTTAAGGTTGGTATGATACAAGTTTGAATAACTCTATTTTTGGCTCAGTCTAAAGCAAGAGAGTTGATGAAAATAGAATAGAGTTGTTGTTTTTGGTTATTTCAAGTGTTGGAAGTTGAGAGTATGGTAGAATATTCATAATTAATGTAAGTTATCCTTATGAATGTTTCTAAATCCATTGGGAGGCTCAATTTTCAATCTAATTTATATTTTTGTAACCCATAATGAAATAAATGTCCCAGAGTTATGAATAATTATTTGTTGGAGGCTTACTATACCTATTTATACACATATAGCTATTGTAAAAGCTAAAGGAAGGTTATAAATTCCTTATCCAAGTCCCAGAGGTGATTGAGATTGCTTCGATTTCATTTTAGCCCAATTTTGTGTGCTCTCGTGCTAAATTTAATTTTAGATATCCAAACATACAAAAAGAAAACATTACCATAAAATAAAATTAATATAAACAATTTAAGTAAACTATCAATAATTGCTTTGTTTCCTAATCTACTTAATAATTTACATGTAGACTTATCCATAGTAATAAAGTGCAAGTTGAACATGCAAAACAACACACAAAGGCATGTGTGAAATCTTAAGAGTTTCATAACTATATGCAAGTTTATTATTTTTTATCTAAGTCTTTTTTATTGATAAAATATTAAAAATGAACCTGGATGCTCTTGCATCATATTTAAGAAACAATAAGTGATTATTGAAAAAGAGAATTTGAGAAGCATGTTGATATGTTGGAAAATTTTAAGAAGGAAATGGAACATATTGAGAATTTTAAGGAATCACATTTTGAGAAGAATAAAAATAAATAGAAACATTTATAATTTAAAAACATTTAAAAAAAACTATAGTATAAACAATACACTATGAGTAGGGTTAGTAGGAATTTCCAAAACGACTTCATGAAAAGGGAGATTTGGATAATGAACTTATCTTAATGTATTTATAATTCTATATATATCACTAGGATTATATATAACATATTTATTAATAATAGATATTTTCTCATCCCTATTTCATTCCTCTAATTGAGCCTCATAATCATAATCATCCTTGCATTCATACATTTTAACTCTCAGGTTTTATGGGATCCATTTTGGATTGAGGTCTTAATTCTTCTTCATCAAGGGATTAGTTTCTGACTAAGTTCTTGACCCCACTTATCAAACACATTAAAAATTAATCTAAATATCTTAAATAATTAAAAAAAAAATCTACTTCTCATCAATCACTAAATATATCTAAATAAAACAATAAATATGGTTAAAATACTAATAGATTTTTATTATACATTATGATAGATTTTGAGATGAGCAAATTTATCTATAGAAGGAATGGAGCAACCAAATTTTGTTTAGAAATTACTACCAAGAGATTCAAGGAAGGTTTTATTATATGAAATTGTCAATTTTTTCTTAGTGGTTATCTCACATAATAAATAGGAAGTATGATTCTTCTATTATCCATGTGATCTGGTCAAGACAATGACTATGTATCTAGTAAATATTTGGCATGATTAAGTAGTGGAGACACTACAAACTAGAATGATAGTCTAAACTCTCTATATAATTTATTAAGAATATAGTTGTGGTACTAGATAAAATTTGTAATAGTTAAGTACAAATAATGATGTAGATGTTTGATTTAGGAACTCTAATTTCCTACTCCTTAGATTTAGTTTTAATTATTAAGTACTGATAATGTTATGGATGCTTGATTTAGGAACTTTAATTTCCTACTCCTTAGATTTAGTTTTACCAAGTAAATTCTAGGGTGTACTCAAACAAAAGAGTATAACTATGATAAATACCACTATGAAGGGTATTGTTTACATGTCATTGGATAGGTTTGCCTCCTATAAACATTTTGAACATAAATTTCAGTTTTGTGAATATCTTAAAAATATGTGCTAGGTAGGTCATCTGACATTTCAAATGTGTACATACTCTTAGTTGAGGAATTACTGACACTTGTAATATCCAAACATGGCAGCAATATTTCAATTATAGCTGAATATTACTTCCATAGATACCAATAATGTTGTATAGTTTTCTTCAATACATAAAGGTTTAAAACTTTTCATGTTGAATGCAAGATTAAAAACTAAATGTTTCAACTCTCCCTCTCCCATGCTCCCTATAAAATCACCCCTCCACTCATAACAAAAAGAATAGCTCCATTTTTTAGATTTTGACTGATCTATATACTGATAAGCATCAAACCTCATTCACCTTGGGAATATCATGGTATCCTAACCATCAATACCAGATAATTTAATCTTGAGGATATAAATTTTTAACAACTCTCTCAAATAAGAAAAGAAGAAATTCAAATTTTTATTTATCATCATGCACAACCAACTATGAGAAGGATTTATCTCCCAACCAAAAAATAAAATGGCCATTACTTAAGAATGGGTTCCCCACCCAACTCATCTTCTCTATATGGATGTAATGGCACATGTAGAGTATAGCAGTGGAATGAAAGATTCCTTATTTTTAGATTTATATAATCATTTATTGGCCTCAAAATTCGAAGGCAATGGGTACTATAAAATTGAATACATTCAAGATTAATTATCATTCTCATAATGCCCAAAGTATATTTTATGACTATATTGTCTTCAAAGAATTTAAAATACCAATATTTACAAGGAGGTCTCATGAAAAACTATGGGTTGTTCATGAATCACATGTCTCTTACCATCAATCAAACTAAGGACCTAACTATCACAGTCCTAATTTGGGTCAGGCTTCTACATCTAAATACTAAATATTGGATATAATTTTCCCTTTGAAGAATGTGTGGAGCCATATGAGAGTGTCATAGCTTCATAATTCACTAAACATAATGGATTTCCTCATTATTCATGTCCAAATTTTGTGTCCATGTCAATATTTAAAACCCTCTCCTAGATAGATCATTTTGGGCATTGAATGAGAATAACCCATTGATTATGAAACAAATTACAACATACAAACATCACTAGGAATCAACTATTGTATCTTTAGTTAAAATAGATTTAGTTGACATGGAGGATACACATGATAAAATTCAAGAGAAACCATCTATTGCACTGCCTCACCTACCCTCCAACAGTTAGAAACCACAATGGTAAATAAAAGGTAAAGCAAGCAACCTTAATTATAAAGGCAATCATTTAAAAAAGATAAAATCAGCATTTAAAGACATTAAATCCCTTACACAGCCAAATAAATTGAGCATGTTTCCATACCTTATCATTTACAAGGATTGAACTTCTTGTTTCCCTTTCAAAAAATGAACTTATAGTTTCCCATTCAAAAGTAGTTTATCTTTATCAATAGGCCAATTTAGGTGTGTAGGTATAAATTTATTGTTACATTTAATCATCATCCTCTAACCATCATCCTCTTACATAATATATAAGTTTATATTAAATATAAGGGTTATATGAAGTTAAACAACCCATGTAAGTTCATATTATAGATAAGGGTTACATGAAAGCAAGAAAACCATATTAGAGATAAGGGTTACATAAAGACATGAAATCTATGTAATTTCATATTAGAGATAGGTGTTATATGAATACATGTAACCCATGAAAAACTACTCGTATATAATTTAACATGAAGAGGAAAAAAAGGAGACAAGGAGTAGAGAATAACCATATCAACATCAACATGTTCATAAAAAATGGTTAAGGGAAGGGAACTATGACGCCCACTATTTTCACAAATCTATTATGAGTAAATGGTCTATAATTTACCATAAAATTGGGTTTAGTGGCTTTCAGGTACATACTCATGGTTTTTTTTTAGTGGATCTAGGTACTCAAGAATCAAATTCAAGGCCAATGAAGTCATTTTTGTGAGCACCCTGCATCAATTTGTTTTAGAATATGTATTAGGCCCCTATATATGTTATAATTAAATAGAGAGAAGATCACACCATTTTAAGATGAACGTATTATGATTTAAGGCATGAGTTTCCTCAATTTCCCATTTATCTAAAAAAGGGTTATGAATTTTTACAAAGTTTTCTTAAGTGATAAATGCATGACATGGTAGCAGTGCTAGTGATCAAGGCTTGAGGCATATTGCAGGAACAAGAGTGTAACAAGGGAAAACTTGCATAGGAAATAAAGCATATAAAATAAGTATATTATGCATATAAATATTATAGATCAAATAAGGAATATAGGAAGTGTATTTGGTACTCTTGATGGATGGACCTAATAAATTATTTCATTAATATGTGAACCTATCACCATAATAAGATAAAACTAAGATAAACCCTTTTATAGCATTGAAATATTGTCTTTTTATAGAAACAAAGGCATGAAATTGAATCCCAAGAACTGGGCAACCTTTAACAAAGATAATTAAGAAACTAGGGTTTTATGCATTCTATGGATAGTATTTTTTAGGGGAACACATTTAAGGCATCGTTGAAATCTATTTTATGTAAAGAAGATAATCTTGTTAGGTACCTTGCCAATAAAATAGCTTGACTGCTCCAAGGGTAACAAGAAGTTCAATTTAATCAGTGTAAATATGTTAAGAGTGAAATATACATACATATATTTTAGTAGAAGTTGACTCTATATAATACCTATTTCCTATTTTTTATATGTGTACTAAATATCTCAATGTGTTATAAGACATAGATATACACTTTGTTAATGTTGACTTGAGATAAACTATAACAGACAAAGCATAGATCCATCTTGACTTGAGTTACATTGGACATCAATAAGATAGAGAAAAAAATGTTAATGTTGTATGTCCTTAAAACTCTTTTGACTTAGATTTTTATAAACTACTTCACCATTCTATTGGTTGTAGGTTATGATCATGAGGTGAATGACTGAGATTTTGAGGGAGGTGAGGCTTCTCCATCATGATTATGTCTCTTTGAGCCTCTTGGGATATGTTATTACCCTGGATTGGTATTCAAACATCTTCCATTATCCTAACAATAACCTTGAATCCACCTCAATATTTTCATCATACATATGGCTGTAGGTTATCATTCTACCTTGTATGGATTGTGTACAACATTATGGAGTACATATTATCCCAAGGCTTGAAACTGTATAGGATATAACTACTATACTTTATTTGAAGTTTAATTTAACTTAAATTTGGTATTTTAAGATTTTTACCACTTCCAACCTTGAGTTTTTACCACTGTCAAAGCGAGATAATGATGGTTGTAGGTGATGATTATTGTTTGGAAACCCCTGTCACTTTGTAATGGAAGATTCTCTCAAGATGTCCTTAAAAAATTTGAAGTTATCCTTTTTTTTTGAGATAATATAAGATGATTTAAACCATCAAATCTACCTTTAATATTTATTGACACTAGTTATAGTGATTGAAGTAATAATCAAGCTAGCTATAGGTACAAGTTTCACATTGTGTACAAAATTATGGCAAAGGGAAAGTTAGATTTAAGAAACAAAATTATTCTAAGATTTTCCTTAATCATCTTAACATCCACATTTTATTGGAGGAAACCCACTTTACCACAAGGTTTGTTAATTGGGGTGAAACAAAAGGTCATATTTACCTTAACTAAATCACAAAATGACCTTAACAAATGCGAACAAGAGGGAACAAATGTGGTTTATCTCTCTCAACCTAATTTTAAACACCAAGTTTTCACTAGGATGGTATTAGTCATTCCTGAATTATTGAATAGTCCTTCATTTAGGATCATTGAACCTACATGAGATACATTTCCATGATCAATCAAGATCATTTGCATCTTGAAGTTAAGTTTAACCTATTGCAAGTGTTCATTTAGTCCATTGGCAATATTTGAGAACACACTATTATCTCTTCTCTCTCATTCATCATGAAGCTTGAAATATATGACATTTAAATCTAATGACCTATAAAAACATGAATCTAGTCATCAAACCTTGTTGGATTTCTTCACACTCATCCTCTTATGAATGAACAGTGTACAAAATGTATACTTGATCATGTGTTGATAGTGAAGTTTTTGATGATATCGCATGATTTTTGATGATATCATGGGTTTTGATGAATTCATTTACACTCTTAGTGGTGTCAATACATGATAAAAGTGTATTTGAATCTACCAATCCATGTTAGGTGGATTTTAAAACCTCAAACTTCTTTTCACACTCCACTATGTTGCTCAAAAAGTCTGTTTAGATCATGTTTTCCATTATATCTTGACTTACAATAGATCAAGGGTGGTTATTTAAAGTAAAAATATGAATTAAATAAATTTGGAGGATTATTAATGAATGATGATAATTTGTAAAATTTTGAGAATGACCATCATGAAGAGAAAATAATATTTGTAGCAGAATCCATCAAAACAACCTATACACTAAGACCTTCTTGTTTCAAGTGAAACTTATTCATAGAGATGAATTATCTAAAGAAACCAACATGAAAGCTATATCAAATAATTGTATAAAACATACTAAAAATCATGCTTATCCATGATATCTTGAAGAAAATAAATAGAAGAAAGCCTGGACCCTGTCTAGATGAATAGGTCATCTAAACACCCCTACACTATTATCGATTATTCATAAATATGGGGAGATGAACTAGACCAAAAAATACATAAAGTTGAAGTATAATAGGTTATATATAGATTACCAAAATATTATTAACTCTCTCTCTCTCTCTCTCTCTCTCTCTCTCTCTCTCTCTCGATCTCGATCATACCAAGTTAAAACCTGAGGCTCTCCTAGAGCTGTCTAAGACTGTCCAAAAAGATTTTTATGTATCATGAAGAAATGGAATCCTAAATATGAAATAAAACACTTTGGAAATATTTATTATGATTTAAATGAATATTTTTTCCTTTTGTAAACCTTTTGAAATGCTAAGGACCTCTATTAATGGTAGAAACCCTGTTTCATGCCTAGTTTGTAGTTAATATTTTTTCCTTACCTCTACTAGTTATTGTGATTGGATATGATTTTAGAGGCATATGAGAGGATATTAGGGACACAATGGATGAATTAATGTGATATATGAGCTCCTATATTAATCAAAAACTTCAAAATGTTATTCAGCCAAAGCTCCAAAAGGTTCAAAAATGTATCTTTTCACTCCCAAACGTCTTTCCTCAAATCCAAATGGATTTAAATGGCCTTGAACATGTAAAAATATGTGAAAAAAACATAATAAGGAGGTGGAAGGAAGTAAAAACCAATTTTACTTCCTCAGAAGTCACTTTTTCACCTAATAATTTCTATTTAGAAGGTCCTCAAGTCATCTAATGCAATTTTGAGGGTCTTTTGGGCATATTATATTCTATAGACATTATTTTTGACACATTAGAATCTATGAATTTTTTTAAAAAATTAATTAATTCCCATCTAGGATTGAACACTATGAAAACTAGCTAGATCTTTCATTTGTAGTTCAAGACCAATTTCTAGGCATTTTCCTAAAAATATCCAAATTCACCTTAAAACTTGCTTAAAGTGTTTCAAAAGTTTACAAGGGACATGAGGTAGGGTCATGAATTTTGTTTTATCTTTCTGTAATTCAATCATACATTTCATAAGGACTCTGCTTATCTCCTCACACCACACGAGGAACTTCTAGGATATTGCACTACATCATCATGTCAGGATTTGAAAGAGACTACTCATGGGGGTAAAGGCTTATTGAATGATCTAAGAGAGTGGCCTGATCCATCTAGGTAAAAGTTTTGTAAATAGGCCAATTTTGACCAACAGTTACTCTATAGCTTGTGATTACATTTTTGATACTACTAGTGACACACCTAATGCCTTAGATTCATGGTCCTTAGATTTTGTAGATCTTGACCATGATGATAAGTTGTCATCATATTATTGACATTTATAAGGTATTATTAGTAAGAATTTTTATCACATTTTATGTGCTTTGATAGAACAATATATTGCACATAACATGTTTTTATATTTTCCTTTATATGTTGTGTATTTTCCTAGTGTGTATTTTATTTCTCTAGAAACTTGTATGGCATTTGGGCTCATCATGATTCCTTATGATATTCACAAGGCTATCATTCCTTGAGTTATTTGTTTCTTCTCGATTCCTCTACCTTGTTTTGATTATTGATGTTACCTCATCATTTCATATTTATATTTTCCATGTCAATCTTGTATCCCCTTAGGTTATGTTTATTGTGTTTTTTCTTTAGCCCTTGCCTTTGATTATTTTTTCTCATTATAAAATAATGTGAAAAATTTCAAATGATGAGAACATGTATATATCTAAGTCTTCCACCCTAGTGAAAATTGAGTTTTGAGGAAAATTGTAGGTTATTATGGATCTTACTCTTCTTCCCTCTTGCTTTTACCCTTGGATTATGTCTTGTGTGATTGATTTTTGTCTTCTTGCTTCCTCTTGATTTCACTTGTTGGCTTATTTACTAATTTATTTTCTTTATTTTCTCTTATCTTGTCTCTTTCTTGATCCAATTCTTCAAAAAATGATGAAACAAAAACAAAAATAAAAATAAATCATTTGTGTTTGTTAGTTTTATGGTTAAAAATTATTACATATCATGTTTATTTACCTATTTTTAAAGATTTACATATTGATCTAACCTTTTCAGGTTTTACTAATGTAAATCTTAAGTTATATTAAAGGGAAAATTTATCTAAATTAGTGAAATATTATGCAATAAATAACCACTATTTTTTGTGTGTAGATTTTGACTTTATAAAAATAGTAATAAATATGTGTAAATAGAGACTTATCTAAAAAATGCTTATCAAAAAATATCTGGGTGCTGAAATTTGGGTTATGGACATGTCTAAGTGTCATCAACATAGTCCTTGAGTTATATTCTCTACTTGATAATTGTGCCCCACCTAGATAGTAATGCCATATGGCTCGTGTGTCTTGAAAATGGCACTAGTGTCCTCTTTTAAAGATTGTTCCTATTTTATAGGAGCACTTGCCCTTGTGGTTATGGGTTATCTTATTACATGCACAAAATCTAAAACTCTATATTGTGCATGTACTAACTGATTTATGTTGCAAACCTTAATCTTCCTCACAATTATGGCATGAACTAGAAATGTGTGTTCATTAGTAGGATACTCTGGACATCCTCAACAACCTATTGTGAAGAGAACTACCTACATACTAATACTTTGAGAAGGGATCAAGTCTAATGTAGTTCTTGTATCTAGTGTTTAGTGTAAATACAAGTGAATTCTATAATAATAGTGATCTTGAATGCCTTGATTGTGTTTAAAATTGAGAATCTTTTAAATTTGGGCTTAGGGCAGCTGTAGATGCTAATATGTAGATGTAGGGTAGAATAGGAATTTTAACCATGATTTTGCTCAATTTTTTTAATTATTTGAATAGGCTTTTTCAATCTATTTTCTATCTAATGAAGAGAGGTCTAATAATCTTGTATTTATAGTGATTTATAGCTTGTGCAGATAATAAAATGTGTTTAGGTTGACCTTAAGAGGGGTATACATTTGAATATATATCATTTTAGGAGAGTTAGGCGAAGGGACACTAACGCCAAGCTGGGTATACTAGTGCCATGTTTCTCTAGTGTCCTTAATGTGGTGTTAGTGTCCAAATTGTAGACTATTGGGCATAGTGGGTTAAAATTTAGCAATGTAGTTTTAAGACTGTGTTTGAATTGACTAAAGATTTATGTGGTTTACATAATAGCTATAAGAGTGTGATAAAGGTTATATAATAGGTATAGGGATAATATAGGAACAAGATATCTCAAGAAACACTCTTAGCATTCAAATACTACTTTTAGGTGATTACATTTGCCTACCCCCTTATGCTAGAAATGCAACAAAGTGAAATGACTAGCATAAAAGATAAAAAGTGCACCTGGACTTTCCTAAGAAGTGAAGCCCATGTAACTAAGTCTATGTTTGTGAAATTGGGTCTACATATGTGAAACATAAACCAAAGCAATGACCTACAATGAAACATGCAAAAAATAATCCTTACTTATGATATTACCAAAATCAAAAGACTATGTTGAATAAGATAATTGAGTAAATCTGAGTAAAGAGATAGAAAAGAGGAAAGAAATGAATACACCTTCTTGGGCATGTGAAAAAATGAATTTACTTAGTGATAACATGTGTGTGTGTGTGTGTGTGTGTGTGTGTGTGTGTGTGTGTGTGTGTGTGTGTGTGTGTGTGTGTGTGTGTGTGTGTGTGTAAGTGTACATAGTAATTAAATTACTAAATAGATTGGATTGAACTAATAGCTTGCTCAACCCTTATATGTGGGTGGCTCAAGAACTTAATCTGATTTTAACTTCATCATTGCCCACCCTCGCTCAGTGGATCATGACCTATGAAAAAATTGGATAAGAATGTAAGTGTGTCAAACCCTGTCATGTGAGTGGATCAAGAACTCAATTAGAATATGACTCCATCATTAACCAATTGTGTCTAGTAGATGCATCTAAAACTAAACTATGGAAAGTATTAAAAGTATCTATCTGTGTATGTTAGATCTATGACCACTTGAGTACATTAGGTAGCTTTGGGAAACTTGGTAATGTCAACCAGTATAGATGGAGTAAGGCATGAAATTGGTGACAACCTAGAATATGCTAGTAAGTATATATAGCATAGAGAAAGACATGGAGTTTGTCATTCCATCTGATCAACCTATGTATAACTGAGAATTTATAAACTATGTGATGCACATGCCCCCAATTTGATATCTAAGTACATTGATTCTAGATTGAGTGTGTAATAATTTTATCTATGTATGTGATCTAAATGTGAGAGTGATCATGTCATGCATGATTCCCCCAATATGAGAAAATAGTATGAATCTGAGCTGAGATGAGTTTATATGAGAAAAATTTAAACATAACTATCAAACATGTGACTATATTTGTGTAAATTTGTATTTTACCTAATGTAATGTTATAACTAAATTGAATTACCATGAAGCTAGACTACTATAAAGTAGCATCATGTAGTGGATATTAGTGCACTATGCTTCTAGTGTTCCAATTTGGGTGCCAATGTCTATTTGGTCTAAAATTTGGGTAATCTGAATTGCTTTCTGAGTCCCTTTTTTTCTTGTATCTAACCTATGTCTTATTTCTTGAAACTAAGTCTATGTGCTAAAAATAATCTGTGAATAGCAATGTAGGAACCTATGTCTATCATAAACCCCTATGAATTCCCCCTCATTTTAGGGTAGTTTTTGACCTATGTATGAATTGTCTTGAAAAGAAATAGCTCTGCAAAATGTGTTAGTTGAAGCATTAATGATAATTGCATGATAATCCAATAAAATGTGCAAATATAACATTAGAATGAAAATGAATCTAATCATAAGTGTGTAATGTAAAATGTTTGTTTTAATCTATCATTGCAAAAAAGTGTCAATATAAATGTAATAATTTTGTATAATAGTAAATCTGAGTAGCTACTTAGGGGGATGGTGCATGATGTTCATCATGGAACCCAATTAGAAAGGGTAGATACATGAGGTCCCTCATGGAATCAAAAACTTGTGTCATGGTGAAGATGCATATAAAAAATCATACATAAAAAACACATGCGACACATAAAATTATGCCAAGGGGCCATAATATAAAGGATGGGCACATGTCACTAAATCTAAGAATGGAAGATATAAAAAGACATGTTCAAATGTCCACATACATAATCAATTTTGTTTTTAGCTTAGATCCACATAGAAGGACGTTCAAATGTTTGCATATACAATAAAAAAGCACACACAAGGGACTTGGATACATGTCCAAGGCATACAAACATAAAAGTGACATAGAGCCAAAGATCAATGGCATATTTAAATGCCCTCGAATAGAATAATCATAGGAAACATAATCATGTCTAAATTAAGAAAGCTATAAATGAAAGCATGTATAACTATGTAGTACAAATTTGTGTAAATGCTATAATGTACATATATTGAGTTTAACTAGTGATAGTCGACAAAAATTCTAAGAAATGAGTAGAAATAATCAATATCAATATATATAAATGCATAAAGTATAATGCATAGAATGTAAGGATAGAACCTTGAAATAACAACTATGTATGAGATGCCACCAAATGGGCAGTTGTGTTAAATGAATAAATTTGGATTGGTGTGTATGCTCCTAGTGGGTAGATGATAGAAAGCCTAGATTAGTATAGTGGACTAGAGTCCTGTATGTAATCTACAAGTACTCAACAAAAAATTGAAGCATATATATATATATATCTATGTGTGTGTGTGTGTTAAAATTTACCATACTAAGATAGCTAGCATATGTAATATCTAACAAGTAGAAATGTATGTGTGTGTGTGTGTGTGTGTGTGTGTGTGTGTGTGTGTGTGTGTGTGTGTGTGTGTGTGTGTGTGTGAAAATTTTCCATACTAAGGTAGTTAGCATATGTAATATCTAACAAGTAGTAGAAATGTAAACACACCAATAAATACAATCTATAAATTTTATGTTTTCTGAGTAATATTTGAACATTTTTTGTATTTTTTGGATATAATATATGTACAAGCAAATAAAAATAAGATATGTACAAGGATAAATAGAGAAGGAAGTATGTACAGGAGTAAGAACCATACTAATCAATCAGTCTCATGGGAGAATCACTATCATTGTGACCTATGTCGAATAAAAGAACTGTGATCATGAGTTGTGTAAAAGAGAAGTTGTGATCTTATAATCTACTATGCAGAGTAATATCTATTTATATCTATATGTGTAATGATGCTATGAATCTTTGGCATAGGTTGTGATGCCATGTGAACTATAGGGGTCTTAAGAACCCATATGATAGAAAAATAAACTATCATTGACATAGGTTCTTTGTGCTGGAAACTCCTAGAACCCAATAGTACTAATCTTGACATAACCTAAGTATAGGAAGGTCCTATAGAATTAGTGGCATATCTTTGATGTAGGGGTCTCTATAATAATGGTATCTATGGGAGATTATGCATACATGTCAATACTGTAGGATTAGACCTCACTTATATTGGTGGATCTACTAAATTCTATGATGTATGCGTATGAACTCTACTCTAATCTATAATAAACAAATGGAAGAGAGAGAGAGATTTTTTAGATGGCATATAGTAAACAAATTGGAATAGAGATACTTAAATAGAATATATGAACTTTGAAAACTTGAAAGTAGCTATTGAAAATAGGAAAAAAAATACAAACCTTAAGATCATCTAGGGTTAGTGTTGTTTGAATTTAGGGTTTCTTTGCAAAAACTTAAATTATATTCAAATAAATTGAAAAACTAATGTGATATTAATTTAATTATCTAGGTTATGCCAAAAAAATAGAAGTATATAACCCTAATTTATTGTAAAACAAATTGGAAAATACAAACTAGGGTTTGAAACAATATTCAAAGTCAGGTTCACCAAATGATTTAACCTTTTTTAGTTTTACTAATGTAAATCCTAAGTTAGATTTAAGAAATGAGTTGTCTAAATCAGTGAAATAATATGGAATAAATAACCACTAATTTATTATAAATTTTGAATTATTTTTACTTTCTAAAAATAGTAATAAATATGTGAAAATAGAGACTTTTATGGAAAATTACTATCATGAAAGATCTAGGTGCTAAAAACTGGGTTACGGATAGGTTTGAGTGTCATCAACAAAGTCCCTAAGTTATATTCTCTCTTAGATAGTAGTGCCCACCTAGACAGTAGCACTATGTGGCTCTAGTGTCTTAAAAATGGTGCTAGGGTCCTCCTTATAAGACTATTCTTATTTTCTAGGAGCACCTACACCTATGTTTTTGAGTTTTATTCCTACACACATGAAATCTGAAAATTTGTATTATGCATGTAACAAATGATTTAAAATATAAACCTAATATTCCTTGCAAGTATGGCATGAGCTAAAAATATGTGTTCATTAGTAGGATATGCTAGACATCCTCAACACCCTATTGTGAAGAGAGTTGCTTACATACCAATACTCTAAGGAGAGATCAAGCATGATGTAGTTCTCCCAGCTAGTGTTTGGTGATAGTGAAAGGGAATGCTATAATGATAGTGGTCTTGAATGCCTTGAGTGTGCTAGACATTCAAAATCTTTGAAATCTAGGCTTAGGGAAGTTATAGATAGTACTATTCATAAGTAGGACATAATAAGGATTAATAAACATGATTTATATCAACTTGTTTCTTATTTGAATAGGATTTTTTCATCTATTTTACATCTAGTGGATAAAGGTATAATAGTCCTATATTTATAGTGATCTGTAGTTTGTATGAAAAATAAAATGTACTTAGGCCAATCTTAGGAGGTGAATACATTTGAAAATATCTTCATTTGGGAGAGTTAGGATAAGGGACACTAGTTCCAAGTTGGGGGCACTAGTTCCATGTGGCTCTAGTGTCCTTAATGTGGTGTTATTGTACAATAGGCAGGCTGCTGGGCATAATGGGTTAGGATCTAGGAATGTAGTTCTAGAACTATGTTTGAGCTAATTATAAATGTCTGTGGTCTACACAATGGCTAGAAAAGTGTGATAAGGGATTTAAGATAGGTCTAAGGCTAAGATAGGAATAAGATATCTTAAGCAACACTCTTAGAATCCAAATAACACTTTTAGGTGATTACACATATACATTGTTATGCATGTGTTACTTGTGATATTTTTTGAGTTAAATGTAGGATATATAAGTGACATATGATGATGGACATATATTTGTTTCACAATTTCATCATGCCTTCACCTAGAGGCATCCTTAATTTGAAATCATACCTATATTGGAGGCATTTTTCAATAGGTCTTGGCTTCCATCATTCCCACTTTCCATTATAATATAGAGATTTATATAGATTTTTATACATTTCTTGCTCTAGTTTATATCTTTCATTATTGATTAAATGGGAACATTATGTCACTTGGCATGCAAGTTATGTTGTGTGCTCTCTTGTTTTACCTACAATTTCTTGGCTTGATTACATGTATGTGTTTGAGCTTTTGTGCATTTGTGTTTGTTGCTTGGCATGTCTTGTTTTGTATTGTATATAAAGGATCATGTATTTGTTAAGTTGAATCACTTATGTGTAATTGATTTCTTGTTTTTTTATGTCACTTTGATTTGCTTATTGATTTGACTTATTATATGTGGCAACATAATTGTGTTTTTTCATTAGTTGACTACATTGTGTTACTATATGTTTGGTGTCAATATCTATATCATGCACGTTATTACTTGTCATATACAATGCTTGGTTACCACATTTCTAGGGTTTCTACTATGCATTTATTAGTTTATACTTTTATTTTATGATTCATTGTTATATCTTGTCCTTATATGGACATAATTTTACTTTGAGGTATATCACTTGTCCCTCTTGACTTTTTATAGTGGGACATATAGTTTGTACCTCCTTTTGAGGTTACATCAGGGCATCTCACTTGCCCATATCTTTTTACACCTTTACTTACATTATTCGATATTGGTATATTAGTATGAGATTATCAATGAGATTTCATGATGAAATATTTATTTTATTAAATATATGTTTTCAAGATTATTAACACTTTAGTTTTTCTACTTATGTTACACATGTTTTGTTTAATCATTTTATTTTGAGATGAATGATATGTAAGAACATCCCTTACCTCAAAAGGAGGGCATATAGTCCTATTATTTTATATTAAATTATAAATTACAAATGGTTACATGATGTAAATAGGTTACACAGTTAAGTCAATTGTTTATATAGAGGTGCCAAATGTTTGTTTCTTATATTAAGAAACATATTCTACCACATTGCATGAGTCAGTAGGATCCAAATTTTAGAGTTTTTGCTACATAACTTAAGTAATTAATCCCTCTAATATATATATATATATATATATATTTTGGAGATGACAATATGGATCGTATATCACAGTATAAACCCTTTTTTGTTTTAATTTTATGTATATGCACACACATAAATTAAGTTGAGGAATTATGTAGACACCTAGTTTTGGTACAAATCATGTAGTCCAAATGTTTTTATGTGTTTTATTAAATGTGGTCAATTTTATAAATTTATACTCTAATTAGTATAATTTCACTTCACATTGGATCCTTTATAGTTGTTCACTTTCAGCATTTCCTCAAAACACCATTAGATCTATTCATTTGTCTGCTTCAAGATCCACCTAAGTATTCTATAGTTCATTTAGGTATGTGTTTCAAGGGTTTTCTATCTAGATTGTTTTCAAAATAGTTTTAAGTGTTCTTGACCTATGTTTTAGATCATTTGTGTCATCAAACCATGTTTTCATGTGCCTTGAATATGGCTTTCAAGTTTTTTCATGGTCAACGTATGTGCAAATGTGTCCCAATTTGAATTCAAAGATGCCTATATATTCAAATGTACCATAATGTTATAATCATCAAAAGTCTTATCAAAGAGATCACACATTGGTCATGTCTATTACAAACTAATTATAATATGCTCTCATTCCATCTACTTATGTCTTGTGGATGCATTCTTGTACCAAAAGATGGTTTGTATTTAGTGAATGAGCATATAGATCTATTTTATGACCTTGAATCTCATAAGGTTAGGAGCTACGTTGACATGTTTATTTAATGACATGCATGTGTTTTAAGTGCCAAATTATAACCATGCTATAAATTTCAAGATGGGAACTGACCGAAGTAGACCCCTTTTGTAAGATGCGATGACAATATTTACAAAGGGGATAGTCTTTCCTTCATTCTTCATGATTTCTGCAAGACCTCTAAATAATTCATTCAGAAGACCCAAGTCTTCAGATCTTGTATTGTCATAATTTTTGTCTAGGTCTTGACCTCCATGAAAATTACTTTGTTGAATTTTATTCTGAAGACCTCCAAAGACCTAACCTTATGAAACTTTTGTTTGTGACTTTTGTTCTGAATTTCTCACAACATTTTTTTTAAAGACACAAGTCTTCACAAACGTTATCATTGGAACTTTTGTTCTAAACTTGGTCTTCATAAGTTTTATTATCAAACATTTTGTTATGAAATTTCTCTTAATTTTTTTAACTTTTGTCTTCAAAATATTTGTCTTTGAACCTTCATGCAAAAGTTCCAACTTTTTGCCCTCACCTTTTTTGACTTTTGCCTTAGTCTTCATAACTTTTTTTGTCCCAATTTCTATCTAACATTTTTTTTGAAGACCAAAACACTTAAATTTTTTTCTCAATGTCTTTAGGTTTCTTCCTCTTCACGACTTTTGTTGTCACAACATTTATTTCAAATAATCACAATATTTTTTTAGAAGACCTAATACTTGAATGATTTTTATGGAGTCTTCATAAATTTTATCTTCTTGTGAATTTAATTAATAATATTTCATGAAAAAGTTATATCTCATTTTTGACATTTTTCCCATAAAATAAAAGACTTGGACAATTCTTGTGAAGACCACCTCCTTGCCAAAAAGAAATGTGAAAGCTGATTTTTGAAAACATGCTAAGTCTTTTCCATTTTGACTTATCCCTTTTTACTGAACTTTGAAAATGTGTATGACTGTTGAACCCTAAAATGAAATTAGACATTGCTTCTCCATTGTGAAAAAAAATGTTCAATATTATGATGATTTTTATGGGTTGCTTGCCTGCTAAGCAAGAATATAGTATATTTTGAAAAAATCCATTAGGTATGGAGTTATGGAAACATCCAAAACTTCTCATATTTTGATAGTACAACTTGACTAGAACTGAATTGACCTATTACTGAATAATTGAACTTAGATTCAACTCATAATAAATTGAAAAAATAAAGAGCAAGAAAAAACATGTAGAATCACTTTATAAGAAAGAAGAACAACTAGGCTATTTTGCCACAACACTTGGATAAAATAAAACAACTAGCTAATATAATTATGTATAAATTAAAAATAGGGTCTTTAGTCCATTTATGTCAAAAAAAAAGCCTCTTTGATCCTTCATGCTGCATGTAGGAATATTATCGAGTGAAAGACATAATAGAGCGAAGACTTGCCTCCTAGGTTGACGACATAGATTACCAAGTTCTAAGAGGATGTACTCAATGATGAATGTCTACAGAGGCCCTTTCTTATCAGTGAGTAGGTCCCTTTGCTTATTTTTTAATTGTTTCTCTACAATGTACTTGGGCATGTAGAAATTACACCCATTCATTGTTTTAACTTCCTCTTTGTTCTCATTTTATACACTGGGTTTGACCAACTTGTCAAGATATCTAAACCATTTGGTGGGGTTAGGGTGCTACTGATTTAAAACATATAAATTAGGATACCTTTACTTTGGGGTCTCACTCAGAAACATGGCCTCTTCCACCTAATGCTCATGATGCTCATGAGTTCTTTCTTGAAGGGATTTTGGCTTAATGTTAAGGTTTGAGCAGAAGTCCTCTACCTCATCCAAACTATCTCTTCCTCATGCATACCACAAGAACTTAAACCCGCATCTTTTATACAATTAGTAGAATCAAACTCATAATATCCCTTTGTACAATCAACATATAAGTAATAAATACCTCCTCAATAAGAACAACAACATCAAAAATAACAAGGTATTATTTTGTGGCTTATAACACCATATTTTTCATAATGGATTACTCCTCATGAAATCATTACACTTTCAAGTCTATTCCCTCATTGATATTCATGCTCTCAAAATCACTATCTTCCCAGTTCAACAGAAGAAGCTCAAACAATGTTTGTTTCTACCCCTTTTCTACTTGTGGAGCTAATACAACTCACTTCCCCCAAAGGTATAATGTATATTGAACCATAAGAGCTTTAGGAGTGATTGTAACAACAAAAGTTTGCACATTAGATGACCTAGGATATGAGAACTAAGCTTGGACTTGTGCAGTGTCTTACATGTACTATATATGAGATTTATAAGCTATATTGAAGTGTTTATTGGTACTATTTTGATGTAGTTTTTAATTTTTTAAATATTTTAGCTCATTATCAAGGCTTTAGATGAAGCTTTTAACTTCATACAACTCATTAGGAGTGACTGTAAATGGGATTGCTTAGTTGGCCATTTCATGAACAGAGAATGAAATGGGTTGATTGGATAAAGGCTTAGGAAATGGGGGTATTAGGGGCTTGGGTTTGATTTTACCAACACAAATGAGACACGATATTAATGGAATAGCAAGATCATAAGTGTTGAGAAAAAAACTCCACCTAGTGATTAGATGATGACTACAATTTCACAATTGAGCTCTCAAAATAGTATAATAATGTTACATGAGCTAAGGGATTCAATGGGGTTGGGGTTCAATCCTAAGTTCACTAGAACCTCAAATTTAAGTCAATGAGGGGCTCATAGGGTTCCCTTCTTCTGATAGTGAGGCAATTCATGAGGAACAAGTGGTCATGCCTCTCTTCAAACTATCGACATAATTTCTCACCAAACTCATCCCAACTATAAATGGAGCTTGGACTCAGAGTTTTATACCACCATAGAGCTTTCCCTTTAAATGATGAAATAAGGAGATGGACAACCATGTTATCTTCAACCACATGGTGGATTGCACACACATGGGCTATATCATTGATGTGCCCAATGCCGATGGTTTTATCCTCAGCCGTGAAGAATGGATTACTCTTGAGAGCTTTAATGGGGATATCATCATAGTGAGTTAGGGAAAGAGGGTTGCCTTCATTAAATCAAGCAAATAGGTGGATCTTTTGTTGAGCAGTCATGAATATATATAGGAGTTAAATTCCTTCTTGATTACAACACATGGGCTCGATCTATTTCAACCCAATATTGGAGTCAAAGCAGAGTTACCAAGTGATTAGATCACTTCAAAATAAAGGAAAGATCAATAATATCACCTAAATCTTGATATTTGATAATCTTTAAGTGCCTAGACTACTTAAACTAGTAGATTTGATCCTTAGAGTAACCATGGTGTTGAAGAAATGACATTAATGGTAAGATGTACTAAAGAACACACCAAAATTCTTCAATGGATTATGTGAGGATCATCAAAATTGGTCCTACTGAATGTGCTAAAAACTATTAACACTTGAAATTTACACCTGTCAAATTGGAAGAAGGTTCAATGAGACAATAAAATCATCCCCCAAGTTGTGAAACTCTTGCATTCCTTTGGATGAACCTCCAAATAAGGTTGAATTTATTTTAATCTAAATGCATTTGATTTAGGATCAATATGCAGGCCTATAAAGAGGAAAAAAAACCTACAGCTAACACTAAGTCTACAATATTTTAAGGGTACAAGGGAGAAGGAATGTTGAAAGGGAAATGGGGATGTACCACGATTAGATGAATCACCTCTATAAGCCTTGAAGAATAACAACAACTGCAATAAATGAGAAACTATCACACAAACTTCAAAATGGATACTTAAATTTCATAAGTAATTCATATGGAGGTAAAAGATGCAATACGACCCCAATATGAATGATAAATTATCCATATGTGGCATCTGTATAGACCTATGTGTGCAAAACATATGACGTGCAAGAGAGATCTAAATTCTACATAGGGGTGCTAAGTGATGGATGACAATGAAGGGTGAGGATTATCCATAGGCAAAGAATAAAAAACCAAATAAATGTACACAAAATGTAATAATCATGAAGAAAGACAAAATCAATTCTCATTAGTTTCAAGGTTTGGGTGGTAAAGGGCTCTTGGAGGGAAACTTTTGGTAGCATTATTGTGATAAAAAATGTTGACCATTTAATAATGTAAGACTTAAGATTTTATAGACAATGTGAAACCAATGGGTCATTGATTACAATCATAAACATAGTTGAAAAAATTAAATGAATATTAAAAATTGAGACACAATCTCTCTACAAATCAGATAGAGATGGCCAAAGTTAATTGGGATCCTAATTGCATCCTCAAGGCACAGTGAAGATTGCCTTGAACATGAACTTGTTAGCTCAACACACTCTTTCATTGGTTTTGAAATAACCAATCTTTAATCACTCAATGACCACAACTTGATTTTTAAGTTTTTATGTGTAGGAATATCATTGTAGATATTTTGGAATTACTTCTTTGGAAGATTTTGGCTTAATCCTACTACTTTTGTCCCTTCTCTTGCCATGGCTTAACCATATTCATTAATGTGTGATTTGGGTAGTTCAACGTCGACCACTTCTTACCTTTATATTTTGACACACCTCTTTGTTGAATTTGATTTCACTTAAACATTGTCCTTAAAAATGTGTTATCTGCTATAGAAGTGTTGACTTGGCTGCCATCTAATTAACTTTATCCATCGAGCAACTCAGGACTCTCCTTCAATATTTCCAAGGTAATCAGTTATGATGCCCTTATGATAGGAGGGAACCCATCAACCTTAATCTATTAAGTTGTTGATGTATTATGAGGATATGTTGTAGTGGTTTAGACAATCTCTATCAGTGCATCTCACTCAGCGTTCAGCCTTCACAACTTTTTCTTCTTTGCATTATTTTCCATGGACTTATCAAACAAAATATTTGATGATAATCTTTGTGAAAGGGATAACCTTTCATTCATTTTTCATGATTTTTTTAAGACCTCTGAATCATTCATTCCGAAGACCCAAGTCTTCAGATCTTGTGTTGTCATGATTTTTATTTAGGCCTTGACCTTCATGAAAATTTCTTTCACGACTTTTCTTCTAAAGACCTCCAAAGACCTAACCTTTTAGAAATTTTGTTTTGAACTTGTCATAATATTTTTTTACAAGATCCAAGTCTTTGCAAACTTGCCATCAAAACTTTTGTTCCAAACTTGGTCTTTACAAATTTTTTCATGGAAATTTTTGTTCCGATCTTTCTCTTGACTTTTGTAAATTTTTTCTTCGAAAGATTTGTCTTTAAACCTTCACACAAAATTACCATCTTTTTGCCCTTGCATTTTCCAAATTTTGCCTTAATCTTCAAAATGTTTATTATTGTAACTTCTATCTGACATTGACCTTTGAAACTTTTGTTTGGAATAAAAGCTCTGACTAGTCTTTATGACATTTTTTTGAAGACCAAAACACTTAAAAAATTCTTGTGAAGTCTTCAAGATTTCTTCCCTTCGTGACTTTTATTATCGTAATATTTGTTCTAAGTAGTCACAACAATTTTTCAAAAGACCTAATAATTTTACAATTTTTATGAAGCCTTCAAAACTTCTATCTTCTTCATGACTTTTGCTATTAAACCTTCACGCAAAAGTTTTTGACTCATTCTTGACAATTTCTCTGAAGAGTAAAAGACTTAGACAATTCTCACAAAGATCACCTCCTTGCCAAAAAAAAATGAGAACACTAATTTTTGAAAACATGCTAAGTCTTTTCCATTTTGACTTAGCCCTTTTTGTTGAACTTAGATTGAACTTTGAAAACCTATATGACTACTGAACCTTGAACTAAAATAAAATGGTGCTCCTCCATGGTGATAAAAAATGGTCAACAGTTTCTTCATCATGTTCCCAACCCATACTTGCCATTATGAAGGCATTAGATGCTCATTTTAGCTCCCAACAAAAATAATGGGGAAGTTTGAAAGCTCGTGAAGATGATTAGGTAAAGGAATGGCCTTGAGGGCCTAAGGGATTCTTATGGAAACCATCATAAGGTTGATTGATGGCAAGGTAATGACTACTACTTATGTGAGTAGGGTTGTCTGATGGTCAGGGGACATCTACTACTCACACAAGTAACATAGCAACCACTCCCTCAAAATGAGTTATCTAAAGAGCTATGATATTTAGTAACCATGAGATCATCATACTAATTCTCGAGATAGGGTTTCCTACTAGGGGTATTCCTATGTGGAGGATTCCATGAAAGGCTATCCCTATGCTTAAGATAGAGAGGATCATCCCTAATATCTCTACAATGAGGAAGCTCATCCCTATGATTTATATGGCCAGAGGCTCCTCTATGGTTTCCATGGCATGGTAGTTCATGCCTAAAGTCTTTAGGTTGAGGGGCTTCCTCTCTGTGGCACCAAGGAGTATCTCTTTTAGAACACAAGCTCTATGCTCATTAAGAGGGGACTACCCAAATGATAGGTCTTTGTGATTCCCATATCTCTTATGATAATCATCTTCATCTTTATAGGTAACACGAAGTATGGATGGGATAAGAGGGATATGTATACTCTAGTGATGATCATAACCTCTAGCAAAGTGCCATCTATGCTAATAAGGGAAGGGAAGGTTCCTCTGATTTGAACATGTGCTAGGCTTCTCACCAACATGGGAAGGCCTACACTCTTTCCTGTCATATTTAATCAATTGTTTGTCAAGTTGAAATATAGCCTCTTGCTTCAAAGCCACAACTTATTGGTATACTTCCCTCATCAAGGCTTTCGTTGTTTCATTCCCTTCCTCAAGGACTTTTGCTGAGTCAAATAGAAGAGGATCAGCTCACTCACAACAATGTGAAAGAAGAGGGAAGTGCCTAAGAGGGTTGGCATCCGCATGACCAAACCAGTCATCACCATCTATTTGATAAGGATGAGGAGACATGTAGCCTTCAAAGTTATGACAGTTCTCAATTTCAGATTGATCATTAGGTTTAGGCTTCCTATGTTTAATGGATTTTAAAGCCTCTTGGTTGGTTGGGGGCCCTCATCAACCGAATGTCAATCTAATAGGATAGGAGCCATGAAGAGAACGAAATTAAAGAAATTAAAAAATCAAAACTAAGAACACAAACAAAAACATAAGAGCACTATAAGCAACAAAGAAATCTATATCAGAGAAATCCCGAAAAAGACAAACAGGTGCATAAGTGGTAGCATTGGGGGAAAACAAAGTAATTGATGATGTGACAATACAAAACACTGCAGAAAACTAAAATTAGATGCAGCGGTGCCACAAAGCAAAAAATCAGTACACAATGAAATTGAACCTTAAACAATAAATCACAAGCTGTCCTCCCGCACACTGGTAGAAGATGGGGCTATAAGAACAAATAAGTTAAAATCAAGGGTTTGAACATAGTGTGTAACAATTAACGACCATTGTGAAGGGGTGTGCCGCTACAAAACAAAAGGGGTCTCCAAAATCCAACTGAAAACACAAAATAACGATAGATCCTGGCTTCAAATGGGTTTTGATCTGACCAAGCAACAATACATGTGCTGCTATGTTATTTTCAATCAAGCAATGTCACCACGAATTCCGGAGAAAGGCACAGTATACCCTAAGGCAAGATTGGATATTTCAAGAAATCAGGTGTGATGACAATGATGAACATCTTACAAAGCATGTCAACGACCATGGATAGAACTCCCGAATAAGTGGTGGTGGTAGTTCTGCACAACACGGAATTTATCATTAAGTTTTTATATTAATATAATAATGTAATTACACATCCTACTACAAACAAAGACAACCAAAAAAAAAATGAATCAAATATGTATTTATGAGATCCTAGCCATTTATATATAAAAGTAAAAATAATTATCATTCAAAAAATTGGTGGGAGTAAGTCGTTCAAATGAAAACAAACATTCAGAAAATGTAAGAACTGTACAATTATATCTACTAGTTGATTATTTTCCCAGCATTGCATACACAAAAGACAAATTTGCATGTCGATTGGTAATGGTACTAATATAACAGCTAATAAAACATTGAAATCCAGAGTCCTTATTAATACAATTCAGAGTCCTTATTAATGACAGTATACAAATAAGTCCAAGAATTCCAATACAAAGCATCCATACAGAGTAGGGTCCTGGTAAATTGTTTAAATACAAATCACGCCTATGATTGAAAAAACAGGTATGGGTTGAATTGTAAAATTCCTTAAAACCGGAACTGGTCCTATATATTCAGCAGACCAACCTACTAGAGACCATCTCAAAATCTTCATTTGTTATTGTGATTATTATCTTATAATGCTGTGCAGCTTTTTCATTATTAATATTCACAATCAATGATAAAAATTTCGTTAAATTATAATACTCTCCCTCTAATTAATTAATAGTTGCTATAATGGTTTTGACCGTTTGGATTAATACAGTGAATCCAAGTAGTACATTTTCAAATGCTAAGGTGTCATACAAGAATCCAAGTGCTCCATTTTCAAAATTTGCGAGTTCCTCACATAATTGAATAAAACAGATTTATTTTTTCTTGATTTTCAATAGAACTAGCGATCAATGTTTATTCATAAAATAAAAAAAAAACAGTCAACTGAGTCCAATATTCCCCCTCATCATCAAAGTAGATTTGCATGTCCATCTTTTATTTTTTCCTAAGATTTGTCAGCGGCATTTAAAGAAGTAAAGCGACCCATCGAATATGTTTGATATAACAATTTCATCATAATCCAAAACTTACGTTGTTTGGAAATTATCTTTAATAACTAGTCAGACTGGAGGAATTCAATGGAGACTGTCATGTCCTTTGTGTTAGAGACTGGAGACAATTTCTCCGCTTATTGTTAACTGCCTGTTCCACCTCCCTCTTTTGTTCGCTCCTTCTCATGCACGCAGTCTGCATGCTTAGCAGTTAACATTCAGTTTGTTCAAGCAGTTAGAGAATTAGTTTAGTCTCAGTTTGCATGCAAAGAACTGTAGTTAATCTTAGTTTGTTATTCAGTTATTTTTGCTTTCAAAATCTATTTAAAGAACCCATGGGCACAGTCTTGTAACGCACAGATCAAGAAGATCAAGAAGATTAATAAAATCTTGTTTTATGATTGCTGTAGCAATCTGTTTCGTCTCATATTTGATTACTGTCATATTTTCTTTATTTCTGCTCTGTTTGTCCCTTCAAACTAGTATCAGAGCTTAGAGTAGAAGATTTGAACAATTAAAAGCCTATAGTTTGAAGCACAGTAGAGAAGTACGACGATAAAAAGGAGCAAGGTAGAGAAGCCATTGGAGTGAAACGTAGCAGCTTGCTTGATCATTGACTAGCATAGTAGTTTGGCGTGAGCACAACAGATCACGGTTGAAGGCGCTTGGTGCAGTCAATGTGGGACGCTGAAGCATTGAGACTGTAGAGAGTGCCGACTAGCCAAAGCGTAAGCTTGGCGTCCAAGCTGGTAATTTACCAGCAAAATATAATAAAAGAAATTGCTAATGTTTGTGTTTTGCTAGAATTAAAGGTAGAACCAATGAGTAAGCACCAAGCTGAAGCGCCAAAAGGTTAAGTGCAGCTAGGTAAAGTGTTCAAGAAGTGATCGCTAGAAAATAAGAGAGCATTAATCTCCTTCAATAGACTAGAAGTGACGGAGTCTTTGTGAATTGACGTAAACAAGGTAGAAATAGTCTGAAACACATTGGAGGATGGAGAATATACACAAATTGCATCTGTTATTCATTCTGGTATTTCAGCTTGAGACATGGCAATGAATAACAATATTTCTCAACCCCAAATTCTCGTTTTCAATGGTAAGAATTACGATTTTTGGGCAATTAAAATGAGAACATTCTTTTGCTCACAAGATGTTTGGGATTTGGTAGAAAATGGTTTTGTAGAACCACAAGATGAGGCTACCCATCAGGGATTAACTCGAGCACAAAAAGAAGAGCTTAAAGAGAACAAGAAAAAAGATGCAAAAGCTCTATTTCTAATCCAACAAGCATTGGATGAATCTATTTTTTTCAGAGTTGCAGTAGCAACGAGATCCAGATCGGCATGAAAAGTCTTGGAGACTACCTATAAAGATAATACAAAGGTGAAAATTGCTAAATTGCAATCTCTTAGGAGAAGTTTTGAAAATTTGCAAATGAATGATTCAGATTCAATAGACCAATTTATGAGTCAAGTATTGAATATAGTGAATCAAATTAGATATAATGGAGAAACAATAACAGATCAAAAGATCATAGAAAAAATACTTAGGAGTTTACCCAACAAATTTGATGCAATAATTGTAGTTATTGAGGAAACCAAGGATTTGGAACAGTTATCAGTAGATGAATTAATGGGTTCTTTGTTAACACATGAATCTAGAATGAATAGGAATAACAATACTTCTCTTGAGTATGATTTTAAGTCTCAAGTATCATTTGACAGAGGAAGAGGAAGAGGAAGGTCAAACTTCAGAGGAAGAGGCAGAGATAGAAATGGAAGGAATAATCCAGATCAAGGTGAAAATAATCAAAACTACAACAATAGAGGACATGGCAACAATCACTTCCAGCAAAGTTCACAGAGGTTTGATAAATCTAACATTCAATGTTATTACTGCAAAAATTATAGACATTATGCAAGTGAATGCAGAAAGAAACAAGGAGATGTGGACAAGCAGAATGCTAATTACACAAATGAATCTAGTTCTAATTCTGGAAGCTTATTTCTCATTTGTCATGTTACTCAAAAAGATGCTAGAAATATTTGGTTCTTAGATAGTGGATGCAGTAATCATATGATAGGGAATAAAGAATTCTTTGCTAGTCTTGATGATTTCGTAAAATCTGAAGTGAAATTACGAAATGATAACAAAGTGGATGTAATGGGTAAAGGAGTAATAAATGTTTTGAAAAAAAATAGTGAAAAAAGGTTTATACCTGATGTTTATTTTGTATCTAGACTAAAGCATAATCTTATGAGTGTTGAACAATTAGTACAAAAAGGTTACAGAGTATCTTTTATGGATAATGTTTGTATAATACTAGACAAATCTCCAAATGACAGGTTGATAGGAAAAGTGGAGATGACCAAGAATTGGATGTTCCCTCTTCGAGTTCAGTGCATCCAAGGAGAAGAGGAAGCCCACTTCAAAACCATGCATCTAGACCAATCATGGCTATGGCACTTAAGGTATGGACATTTACATTTTGGAGGTTTGAATTTGTTACAAAATAAAAATATGGTGAAGGGATTACCACCAATAAAATAGCTAGGAAGTTCATGTGAAAGTTGTATTCTGGTAAAACAACATAGAGAGAGCTTTCCAGTAGAAGCTTCATATAGAGCAAAGGTAATATTGGAGCTAGTCCATAGTGATTTATGTGGACCAATGCAAATTCCATCATTTGGAGGTAGTTCTTATTTTCTAACCTTCATTGATGACTTTAGCAGAAAGACATGGATATATTTTCTCAAAAATAAGTCTGAAGCCTTTGGAAAGTTTAAAGAATTCAAGGCTATGGTTGAAAACCAGAGTGCCCTTTACATCAAGGTACTTAGATTAGATAGAGGAGGTGAATATATGTCTAATGAATTTCAATATTTTTGTAGATATCATGGCATTAAAAGGCAACTGACTACAAGGTACACACCACAACAGAATGGTGTAGCAGAAAGAAAGAATAGAACAATCATGGAGATGACTAGAAGCATGTTTAAGGCCAAACATTTGTCAAATGAATATTTGGCAGAAGCAATAGCATGTGTAGTATATATTCTGAATAGAAGCCCAACAAAGAGTGTCAGAGATCGAATTCCACAAGAAGCTTGGAGTGGTAAGAAGCATAGTGTACATCATTTTAAAATTTTTGGTTGTATTGCATATTCTCTTATACCATCTAAATTGAGAAGAAAACTTGATGATAGAGGTGAGAAATGCATTTTTATTGGCTATAGTGAAGAATCAAAGGCTTATAAGTTGTATAAGCCTATTTCAAAGAAAGTGATTATTAGCAGAGATGTTGAATTTAAGGAAGAAGAAGCATGGGATGGTAGCACCATCACAATTGGAGCACTAATTCCCCAAAATGAAGAAGAATCTGAAGAACAAAATTAGCAAGGTGATCAATCCTCTCCACAAGCAAGAACAAGCACTGCAATAAGAACACCTAGGAGCTTAGAACAAGGTGAATCATCTAGTCATGCATGTCATCCTACTCCAAATTCACAAGTAAGTGATGAATCAGATCTAACTCTTGCCACTTTAAGATCAAGATTTAAAGGTAAGAAAATGAGAAACTTGAATGAGATTTATAATCAAGAAGAAGAGAAGTTAGATTCGTGTTCAAATTTTGCTCTCTTCTCTCATGATCCTATGTATTATGAAGAAGCAGTTAATGAGAAACATTGAATAAAAACAATGGATGAAGAGATGAATGCCATTGAAAGAAATCAAACATGGGATCTAGCTAATCTACTTGAAGGTAAGGATTTCATAGGAGTGAAATGGTTTATAAGACCAAATTTGATGCAAAAGGAAATGTTGAAAAACACAAGGCAAGGTTAGTAGCAAAAAGTTTTTCACAAGAACATGGAATTGATTATAATGAAACATTTTCTCCAGTTGCTAGACTTGATACTATTAGAATGGTTTTAGCAATAGCTGCTCAAAATAATTGGAATGTATATCAAATGGATGTCAAATCAGCTTTTTCGAATGGTTTCCTAGATGAAGAAGTGTATGTGAAATAGCTACCAGATTATGAAGTGCAAGGACATGAAGAAAAAGTCTACAGATTGAAGAAAGCCCTTTATGGTCTCAAGCAAGCACCAAGAGCATGGTATAACAGGATTGATTCATAAATGACAAACAATGGATTCAACAGAAGCAATAGTGAGCCTACATTGTACACAAAAATCAACAAAGAAGGTCAAATTTTGATTATGTGTTTGTATGTTGATGATTTGATTTTCACTAAAAATTTGTCTGTAGACACATTTAAATCAACAATGAAGAAAGAATTTGAAATGAGAGATTTGGGATTAATGAAGTACTTTTTGGGCATAGAAGTTGTACAATTAGAGAAGGGAAGTTTTATTTGTCAAACTAAATATGCAAAGGATGTGTTAAGGAGGTTTAAGATGCTGAATTGTAAACTAGCACCTACACCAGTTGCTATAGGGACCAAAATTAACAAAGAAGACAAAGGGTCTAATGTTGATTCTACAACATTCAAAATACTAGTTGGTAGTTTGATGTATCTTACAGCTATAAGACCAGATATCATGTATGGGGTCAGTTTAATCTCTAGATTCATGGAGTCACCAAAAGACTCACATTGGCAAGTTGGAAAGAGGATATTGAGATATGTGGCAGGAACAACAAAATATGGAATTTTATATTCTACAAATAATGATTTTAGCTTGATTGGTTATACTGATAGTGATTTTGCAGGTAGCATTGATGACAGGAAGAGTACTTCTGGACATGCCTTTCTTTTAGGAATAGGTGTGGTCACATGGGCATCCAAAAAGCAACCTATAGTGACACTTTCATCAGCTGAAGCAGAGTATGTAGTAGCCACATCAGCAACATGTCAAGCAACTTGGATGAGAAGAGTATTGACAGATTTATTACAAGCATAAAAGGAGTCAACACCAATCTTTTGTGACAACAAATCAACAATTGCATTGTCAAAAAATCATGTTTTTCACAAGAGGAGCAAGCACATTGATACAAGATTTCATTTTATCAGAGAGTTAGTGAACAATGGAGAAATCCATTTGGAGTTCTGCAGATCTGAAGACCAATTGGCAGATATATTAAAAAAGGCATTAACAAAGGAGACCTTTGATTATCTAAGACAAAATTTAGGCATTGTAAATGCTGAAGTAGTTAGTGGTAGAAATTAAGGTGGAGTGTTAGAGACTGGAGATAATTTCTCCACTTATTGTTAACTCCTTGTTCCACCTCCCTTTTCTGTTCGCTCCTCATGCACAACAGTTAACATTCAGTTAGTTCAAGCAGTTAGAGAATTAGTTTAGTCTCAGTTTGCATGCAAAGACTGTAGTTAATCTTAGTTTGTTATTCAATTATTTTTGCTTTCAAAATCTATTTAAAGAACCCATGGGCGCAGTCTTGTAACACACAGATCAAGAAGATCAAGAAGATTAATAAAATCTTGTTTTATGATTGCCGTGAACATATCCTAGTGGTGGTAGCCTCTGGTTCATGTGCCTATCCCAATCTTGATTTGTTTTTTTCAAGAATTCTTGCATCCTTCTATCTTCCTCTTCTGTGGGAACTGGTGGATGAATCTCATTAACTTTTCTCATGTCCATAGAGCAGATAGCCATATTATCATTAACTTTCTTTGGAGTGGAGGTATAATCATAATGGCCATCATCCTCAGTTTAGATATTTTCCCCAGGATTGTATTCTTGGACACTGAAATTATTGCTGAATGTTGATCTATTTTCTGCCATTCTCACTGTGATAAACCACTCTCACTTCCAGCAAAACTTTAGAAAAACAGTAGAAAAAGATCTTTGGTTTTCAAAATCGCAGCCGCCAAAAGCAATTTAAGCCGACTGCAAAAGAATCTTACAATGCAATGCTATGACCTAAGCATATTTACATTGATACGCATTTGCTTTTTATAAATACAACATGCAGTTAAAATATTAAAAAAACAACGCAACACAACATACACTTAAACAACGCAACACAACATACAGTTAAAATAATTTTATAAATACACATTCTTGTAAAATCGTGCTTATATACGGATTACAAAATCTAAAAAATTAATTTCGATATTTTAATTACATTTTATATTATATAGTAATTAACAATATCTAATATATTTTATTAGTTTTTATAATCACATGTATAAAATACATATAATACTTGGAGGTTATTTTTCGTATTGATTAAATTTAGGCAAATTGTAATCGTATTTAAACCATGACATATCCAGGGATTGGACATGAAAAATATTATTATACTTTCAATTATGTAATAAATATAATAAAAAAATAAGAAAAGAGATATAGACTAAACTATATATATAATTTTTGAAAAAATTGTACGATAAAGTTTTCTCTAAGTCACGTCTTTATAAAAAACTGATTCTTGGGAAGTTTGAAAAAACTAAAATAAAATTAATAATAATGTTGAAAATATGTTAGTATTAAACATTAAACTATAATATAATTATATAAGACTTGTTTTGTTTTATGTAGCTAGATTGTCAATTATGTAAACAATATTCATTAAATAAAACACCTTATAACAATTGACGAAGGTTAAAATCTTTGTAAAGTTTGCTATAAATTTATTATTCCCATATTTTTTAGTTGTTTGATTAATTTATTTTTTTAAACTATGAACCATTATTTTAAGTTAATGATATATCATATAAATATTTACATCTTTACATATATATTGAAATATATCAAAAAAAGAGTAATGACGGGTAATGTAGAAAAATACATATCTATATAAAAGACTTACCACCATGGAAAAAGGTAGTCATGTCATTATTTTGATTTATTGCCCATTCATATTTGTTATTTACTACCTAGTCACCAAGCAGAGAGTGCATTCCGCCCCTTGCCTCAAGCCATTTGAGGTAGTGGCACCAATATGTGGCATGTACCAAAAGTAAGGAAATATGATGATATTTATTCTCTAACATCCAATGTAAAATGTTGATCATGTACAAAATGCAAGACTCGTTTATTTATAACAAGGACAAGCTAAAAAAATTCTCTGCATCTTAGGAAATGATGAAGAATGGGCATGGAAAAAAGACTTGTATGCATTATGCACACTTTAAATGCGATAACAAAGTTTGTCTCATAAATTACGCTTTCATAATATTGACATGTTATTCATTCCACCATTTTGTTGGGTGAATAATATAATACAATATGGGCATACACTAGTGTAATTTTATTAAATTCAATGATTATCATGCATGTTTTTAATATACATTGACAATTTTCTATCGCTGAACAACTAATCTATGTCAACCACCTTTTAGAAAAACTACAAACTATTGTATCTAATACAGAATAAAAATCATTTAATTTAACATCAATTTAACATATTTAAGGATCTTAAAATGGACTAGAAAATAAAATTTTAATTTATTTTGTATCAATCAATCAATAAATAAATAAGTCAAAGGCAAAGAATAGTAATAATATGATTTGGTATTGGGCAAAGATGGAGAAGTGGGGAGATCATGAAGGCGGTGCACAGTATGAAGTTCGGGAGGGGGAGTTTTCCCAACAAAAGGCTTTTGAGGGATAGCTTGCTGATGAGCAAGTCGAGGAGTGAGAATGAGAGTTAGAGGATTCTATGGAAGATATTTTGAAGAGACTAGGGTTTTACAAAGAGCTGAAGTGGAGCTTAAATAATGACCTAGTTTGTTTGTAGATCTCTAAAGGAATGTGGCACTTGAAATGCTCAAAACCAATAATCTTCAATTTGAGGGGGATCCTTGATTTAGGGTGTGGTTCATTAGAGAATTAAGGCAAGAGTTCCTTATTCCCATGTAGAGGATGCATTTTGAAACTATGATTCCTCTTTCTCTTACTAATCTAATTCTCTCTAACTATTTGGACTTGCCCAAGTCGTTCCCAGATGATCTTTAGGTTGAGATCAAGGATGAGTATTGGGAGGAGCATGGTGGTCAAGATGCCTCTTATGGTTTATGTCACTCATAATTTTTGATGGAGAAGGTCTTCCCTTATCCTAGCTCATTCCATGTCCCTCTTGATTCACTGGTTTTGAGGGTCGTTGATGGTGTCATGGTCACTTTTTCCTAGCATGGGAGTTTGATGGTAGTTTTGGATGGTTCATATAGATTGTTTGGATCATGGATTACATTTCTTGTTGACTATTTTATTCCTCATACTGTTAATAATTTTGGATTAATCCTTTTTTGTTAATGGTTCTATTGGTGGTTCATCCTACCTTTGTGGGGAGCAGGTATATCTATGAGTACTTTACAGTGGGCGGGTGCGCTTCTTATTTGGCTTTGGTAACTAGGGATTCTAAGTGTTCATTTCTATTTTTTTCAAGAAGGTAACTTCCTTTGGTCCATTGGTTGTGTGGGGTTAAATGGAAACCACCATCTTTGCTTGTTATCTTTCTTAGCATTTGAAACAACATATAATGTGATAGGGCTAATGTTATCCAACTAAAATAATTTGAATTAAGAAAAACAATGTTTATTAAGAATAATGACTTTTTGAAAACTTTTGGCTTATGTGAAAGTTAAAATATACTTTTAAATACGTGAAATAATCAATACAGACATAACCCATTAAAATTGAAAGAAACTTTTAACTTTGAAAATTTAATCAAAATTGAGTTGTTACTCTTATCACATGATTAGGGTTTGAATGGTACACACAAGGGAATTATATCTTCTTTACAAATAAAAATTTTCACGATGATCCTCTTTTTCATTTTACATCTTGTGAAAATCCTTTTAATTCTTTTAAACCATTATTAACTTGAAAAAACTTAAAAAATATAGTCAATTTTAGAACTTGACTCAATTTAGACCCCTATCATTAAAATACTCCAAATGATTCCTTTTAAAACCTAATTAACTTGTAAACCCTTAAAAAAGATAGTCAATTTTAGAAACTTTAATCTTTATCAATAAAATACTTGGAAATATTATGCACTTATGCAAACAATTATGTGATCCAAGTCCAAAATTTTAGATTAATTTTTACTAAAATTCTAATATAAATATTTGTAAACACTTTAATTTTGATCATTTACTTTTGATTATCACTATCTTCTAGTGTACATGACATTTACATGTTATTTTAATTCATTCAACCATGATTTCAATTTTCATTTGAGTGTGAAAATGAAAATTAGGATTCCAATAATTTTGAATAATGGAAGAAGCAAGACATAAATGGGTTGATTGGATGCAAATTACATAAAGTAGATGGAACAAGTTGATTGCCTTGTGCATTTATAGCTTTGAGCTATTTCTAGGGTAACCTAATATACTTAATAGCTAACGATAGCTTTGGTACCAAAAAAATGTTAATAAAATTGTTATAACTTTGAGCCAACCTTGCAACACATTAATAAAACAATTTAAAAAAATGATGCTAATCAACAACTAACTGAATAAGCTAATTGATAATTCTATTTTATAAATATTTATGCAAACACATAAATGCCATTTAAATAAGTATAAATATTGAAGAGACCATCAAATATGAATGATATTACAATTTCATCTCTAATAAAAAAAATTTACAATCTCTATAAAATATCCTTAATGGCAGTGAACTAACTAATTACATTGAAGGAATTGTGTGGAGGCTGCCCTACCTTTACCACTTTGTACTTTTTACAAAATGTGAGATCTACCTCATTCATTGGTTTACAAATTGTTTAAATATTTATAATTTAATTTGTTTTCAAGATTGATGAGTTCATTTCATAATTGCATAAAACAAATTTAAATTTTCATGATTTTCAATAGAATTAGCTATCAATGTTCATTCATAAAATAAAACAAAAGAGTCATCTGAGTCCAATATATCCCTTTTGTCATCAAAATATATTTCCATGTGCATCAAATATGAATGACACCATAATTTAATCTTAATCTAATGATATTAAAATAGTTTTTTTTTTTACAACGATTTATCTAGTCAAACCAACACCATTCAAAGAAATATAAAAAGTAAAGAGACCAATGAAATATGAATGATATCACAATTTCATATTAATCCAAAACTTATATTTTTTATAAATTATATTTAATAACTAATCACATTGGAGGAATTACATGGGGGTTGCCATATCCTTTGCCACTTTGTGTTATAATATATATTAATGACCATTCAATGCACTACCCTAGTAGAATTGCATAAAGAATGATTTGGTAAGACTGAAGGAAGAATCACCAATAGTGAGGAAATATTTAATGAAATTCCATCTGAGTTTGCATCTTCTGCAAACATATGGTGGTGGTAGCCTCTAGTTCATATGCCTATCCCAATCTTAAAATTGTTATTTTCAAGAATTCTTGTAGCGCTCAATCTTCCTCTTCTCTTAGAATTGGTGGATGAATCTGATTAACCTTACTCGTGTCCATGAATAAAATATCTATTTTATTAACTTTCATTGGAGTGGAGGCATAATCATAATCATATTATCCATCATCCTCATAGTCTAAATTTTATCTAGGATTGTATCCTTCGATACTAGGATCATGGTTGAATGTTGATCTATTGTTTTCCATGCTCTCTACAATAAACTTTCATTGTGCAATTCTTCAAAAAAATAGTTGAATCCTTCTCTGGTTTCCATCCAAAAGTGATTTAAGCAGATTGTAAACAAAATTTAACAATGTAATTCTATAAACATATTCCATTCATATGATTTTGTTTTTTAAATGTAGAGAAAGCTTTTATAAAGCGGACATGATTTTTTACTACAATTAGTTTTTTCTTTAAATTACACATTTTTATTTTAAATGTCTATATATGTAGAAATAATTTTTTTGGGTTAAATCTTCATGTGACAAAATATTTTACTTTTTCAATACTATGTGGAGTATTATCGAAGCAACACATAACTATAATGTGTAAATGTTTAAAATAATTTTATAAATACATGTCTATGTCACATTTTTTATATATTTAATAGTAATTTAAATTAACAATTGGATGGAGGTGCAATGTAATATTGATAGATTTTATTTATATTTAATAGTAATTAATGCAAATATTGATAGATCAAGAAGAGATTTTAGAAAGTAAGAGATATTAGAACGTTATTTGAAATTTTTGTGCAATAAGAATATAATGTAAGGAGAATTTTTTTTATTAATTCTTTTATATGTTTAGGAGTTGTGAAGGGAAAGAGAAAATAAAGAGAATGAATACCAAATCCTCGTGATTAATGAAGAGGGAGTTCTGACAAGGAATATAATCATTACTTTTCTCTTTTCCTAACATGGATCTATGAATCATCTTACTTTCTTCCGTATTAATAAAAATATAAAATAGGTAAAATACACAGGTCTTGTATGAGCATACTCTTGATAGTGCATTAAAATTTAATCTATTATCGATATCAATTATTGCCTTTTCAAATGTCAGTGTTTATCATTTATTTATTGTCAAAGTCTAAGCCATTTTTTATGGACTTTGTTTAAGCTTACACTAATATATGAGTGGATTAAGGCATTTTAAGGATTTACTAGATCCCATGCTACACTTATATGTTTTTGCATGTTTACAACCATAATCATTGAAAATTATTATGGTTTGGTGCTAGTTTTATAAATTATGACTTGAATTTTTCTAAGAGTGCCATCGACGAAGCCAAACTAAACAAAAAATAATTATTATAAGCATAATTTATTTTCCTTTTGATATAAGAATTTTGGTATCTAATTGTTAATGATCTAGATCTCCAAAATTCCTTTATAGATATGTTCTATGTTGCCGCATATTATTGGCATATTTAATGATTTCAACAATTAATTTTTGTGTTGAAGCCAAAGTATTTATTGCATATAATTGAGGTGATAAATAAAATGGGAGTTTTTATCCAACATATAAATAGCTATCTGTTTAAGACATTAATAGATTCTAGTCTTCATTTTTTCTTGAGTAATTCTTACATTAAATTAAAAAATTCTCAAAGTTGCTTACCACAGATGGAATTTTTTTGATGAAAAATTATTTTTATGTAATAGGAATGTTAAACACTCACCAAAAGGTTGAACCATATGATATTCAAGAATACATTGGTATATCATGTATTGGAGGGAGCCAACCAAATCACCAATGAGATTAGTATACATCACACCAAATGGGTCATTTTTTGTGCTATAGAGATGCCTTTTGTAAACTTTGATCAATATGTGGTAATAACTTTAGCACTACGAAGCTCATTTCATTGATCAAACATATTACATATATTGCATATACTATTCCAAAATTAAAAGTCTTTTCCCTTATTATGGTTTCATTTATTTTATAGGTATATGAAAACTTGAATGGATTATTGAAGCATTAACATTAAATGCTACAATACCTATTATATGTATCAAGCTCTATAATAGGAGGTAAGTTATCATAGTGATAATTGGTAGGCAATCCTTTTATCACCTTTTTATGAATTTTAATTAATCATATAAATTATAATCATTTTTTTTATTGTCATACATATATCTTGTGATATAGATATTTTTTATCAATTGGGGTTTCTAGATGGAATCTCCTAAAGCTTGGGGTTCAATCTTGAATCTTGAACTGGTGGTGGTACTAGAATGGGATCAAATACTTTTTATGTCAATCAAACTACTATTGGACATGCTGGTAGTATAAAGGAAGATAAGGGAAATAGATGCAAGGGGAAGCAGATCCGAGGTTCGAAGGGCATGTGACTCATTTTCCAAGGGAGGAAGAGGTTGCTCCCAAATCCTTTTTAGAAGTGGTTTATTATCTAGGGATAATTGATAAACCTATGATGAAGCCTTTAGGATAAACAAAAAAACTCCTTTAGTAACCTTTGTACAGGAGGTGCTCGACTATAAAAATGGTACACAACCATATCATTGATCTATCATTTCAATCAACTTTGGCCAAGTTTCCCTGATCTTCACAATTAGATCATAAATTTATGGTGGTCCCTTATCGAAGGTGAATTGAATTTTTTTGTGTACTAAGGTTATTTTTATTGTAATTTTTTCTCTCATAGAGGACATGAATGAAATTATCCTAGATTAGATTCAGGCTTGGGATCAACACCTTATTTTAATGATATCATGATACTTGTCATTCAATCCCCTCATTGAATCCGCTAATACCATGCCTATTTGGGTATGGTTGCCACATCTACCTCTTCATTTATGGGACCAATATTGCTACAAGGATATCGCTAATACATTGGGCATGTTTTCTTTGATGGATTTCTCTACTATAATATTATTGCACACCATTTTTGACTGGATCCTATTTAGTATATATAATTATAAAGCCTTGCTAGCTAAAATGGAGATGCTATCAAATGACCACACTTTGACACAACCTCTTGATTATGATGGTTGAAAATTTTGATGTTGTCAAAGTTTTGAAATAGGCCATTTGACAATGACATGATGTAGTTCAAAATAAAATATGGATACATATGGGTGGAAGGACTCCCTTCCTGATCATCTTATAGTGAAAGGAGATTTTAATTATGTTATTAAAACTTCTGAGAGTGAAGCATTGAAATAAAAATAAAAATCTCTTGTTTCTAATGAAAATGTCTCTAAAATATGAGAGTTAAACTCCAATTCTATGGATCTCAGTAATGGAAATACTAAGGTGAGGAAACATGAGGTGCAAGGAACCATGCCAGAATCAAATTCTAAGATAACTAAAGGTAAATCAACTTCTATTGCAAATGATAGTTTGAATCCCACTAAATTAATTGAAGTATTTATTCCTTTCTATCCAAAATTACTGATTTTAGGAGATATGGAAGATTATACCGTAGTGTGCAAGAAGAGAAAAGTACAACATAAAATGGTCCATGAACAAACTAATATGACTCTCTACTCCCAAAAATGATATGGTGTGGGAAAGACATAGTCATTTGTTTGGGTTTGATTTATATGATTAATAGTTTGATTTTTGTCTTTTCACTAATTAAGCCTAGTGTACAACTAGTAGAGGTGTTTCATGTGATCTTTTATTGATATATTTTTCTTTTTCTTTGTTACATTTATGGGATCCTTTCAAATCTCTTTTTTTAAACTTTGTCCAAAAAATAAAGATATTGTTGGATGGTTTATCTACCACATTTATTAAATATTCTTTAACTCATTCTAATGTTGGAAAGTATTTTTATTGCTAATATCTTTGAATGTTATTTTATCATATAATTGTTTAACATTAAAAGTATGGGTATTAGTCCCATATTTAAGTCTATTTACCTCTAAAATACATCTCTTATAGTTTTTAGGTGAATAAAAGTTTTAATTGAAGTATTATAAAGTATTGAAGACCAATTTATCTTTAATGGATAAATAAATAACTTTGAAAAAAATCACGATCAATAATTTTTTGTACATCATGGTAACCCAATTTTGAATCTAATTACATATTCAATAAATTTTTCATTATGTCTTTATTTTTAGTTGAAAAATATTTGAAACATTTCCCTTCATGATGAAATTAGTTAAATAAGGACCTAACAAGTTATCTAACAAATAATTGAAAAAGTGTAAGGATTTAGATAAAAAATCATTAAATTAATAATGAATATAGTTTTTATGTATTTTAAAAAATATTTTATCTAATAATTTTAAATTATCTAAAAAATATAGATATGAAACATAAAAATATTTGATGAAATAAGAAGGATCTCCTTTACCATTGACTAACAAAAAATTTTAAGCTACAAATTTATAGTAGATAAAAGATAAGCAAAGAAATCATAAGTAAAAGGGTTGTGTAATATATCTATTGACCAAATTTGACCCCAAGTCAAATTTAGGTCAACCCATACTATTTTTAACTTTTAATAAAAATTTATATGTCCTATGGGGTCTCTTATTATCCTATATGTCTCACCTATCCTTCCCCTAATCCTTGTTGAAGCTCACCTCCCTTGTACTGACCTAGTCAACCATGTAGAGAGGATTACAAAGTAAGTTAAGAATTAGTCCATAAATAATGAAACGTGCATAAATAAATAACTAACCAAGCCTATCTATTCCTATGAGAATTACAAAGGATAGAAAGAAAAAAATGAAAGAAAGCAACACCATATTACCTTCCCAAATGGATTCACCATACCCATGTGGCTCAAAAACATGCTCTCCCTTTATTAAGTATCCTTGTCTTTGTAAATAATGGTGGTAAGATCCTCCAATTCCTCAAGAACACTCCATAAAACTTAGGTTCATGATTACAAATCACTTAAACTAGCCTATCAATGAAGCTTTCAAGAAAAATCTATTATCAAATGCAAAACCTTATGCAAACAATTTAACATTATAACTTTAAAATATTCAATATTTTTGAAGATATTTAAGCCTAATAACTTTGCACCAAAATAACTTAAAATTCACATCCATGGCCTCTCTATTTATAGATTTTTTAGATTGGTTAGGATCAACCATGACCGTCCATCTCAAGATTGAGATGTGTGGCCATGGATAATCCTAATATTTGGAATTAAATCCATAATTATCTTCATCATGACCTTGGAAGAAGGGGCATTAAAGAGGTATGGGAGGCATTAACTAGGAATGGGTGACCCATAATCTTGATATTTATGGTATTTATGGCCTAGGGATGATTTCCCAAGAGATGATGTCAGTTGATGATGTAGTTAATAGGAATCAGTTTTTAAAAAGAAATATTCAACAACTCTCATGGAAAATCCACTTAAGATCTTGATTTGGATTAATTAGCATTAAACAAGGTTAATCAACATTTGTGAAATTATTTGAAAATTGGCCCTCAATTAATCAAAATGGTCAGAAACTCATATTATTGGGTCATAATTTGACTAGAGAGGAACTAGAAGGTGATGTTAGATGCATTGGAGCTGTATTCCCATTTAGGATGTTACTAACACCAAATAACAAAGGTACATGATGTGTACAAATTAATTAGAATAAAAGAGTGATCTAGATCATTAAATGAAAAAATTATAATTTTGACTCAAAATTATCTAATCAAAGTTAGTTGGCCCATAAAATGCATTGCCCTTTTTAGGGATACTTTGGCCTAAACTGGCACTTGTAAATGACAAGTTAAAACCATTTAAGACATTTTATAGATTTTGACCTAAAATGTGCATTTGAGTGCAGTTTGAGTAAGATTGATAATTTCAAAACAAATGGTGTTAGGAATTGGATGTATGCATTTTTACCCTATTTGAGAAGGCATAGTGAGACATTCAAGTGAAGCAACATATTTTCAAAGAAAAGAGTTGTTAATAAGAAATTGGAACAGACCCATGATACCCCCTTGAGAGGACATACTAGGATGAAAGAGAAAGATGGACACTCAAAAAGAGAGAGAAAGTGAGAGATTAACCCATGTAATAGATCACATCTAGATGAGCAAATGCTTGCACATGTGATTACCATCAATGCTCAAAATATAATGAGAGGTATAATAGGCCCCAGAGGTAGGGGGAATGGGAAAGATACAATCCATAAATGTAAGGGAAACATTGTAAATGTACTCAATTTGAGAGTATAAGCTACGTGGTTACGACATTGATCAATCCTTGGACAACTTGCACACTAAAATATTTCCATTATGGGATTTAATGTGGAGAGCTTGGAATTAGAGGAAAAGGGAGAACATTCTGATTCAGGAAGGGAAGCACCACTAGAATGGGGTCTCTAAAGAGAATATAATAAGAATTACTCTAGTAGAGAAACTTTGGTCATGATAAAATAGTTTTTCCCCAGTAGGGAAAATTTTGATCATTGATAAAGAATGAATAATGATTTGCCATTGTAGAGCTAATTTGATTCAGACATGGTTCAGATGTTGTGCCCCATCATGGGCAATTGGTAAGCAAATAGCTCAAGGATACAATGAAAAATATAGGTTAAAGCAAGTGGGTGAAAACGTACATACGATGGTGTATTGGCTTAGAAAGCCATATAAAACTAAGCATATGAAAATGCACAAAGTGATGAGAGAGATGAAAAGAAGAATGCAGATAGCTGAGATGACCCCAAAAAATTGAGCACTACCTACATAGTTTCATGGACTCATCTTCCAATATGAACTTCAGGCCAATGTAGTTCACCCAAGTTTCAGAGAGAATGGAATGAAGAATGATGAAAAATGACCAAGAATTGATTAAACTCACAATGTATGCGAGTTTAATCAATTCACATCTAAGAATAGAGTTGAGTGCTAAAATGCATGTTACCTAGATGCCTAATTCTATATCATGAGCCTATGTTTTGTAAAGTGTTTTTGAGAATCATTCATCGAAGTCGATGATGAAATTTAGACTTTGAGACCCAAGCACAAAGTGATTTCTATAGCAAAAGGAATTAGTAATCATAAGTATGAATAACTTACAATGACATAAGATTCTAATTGTACTGATCTAGTTTAAATGTGAATATCTATAACTATGGATAATGGTAAAACAATGACCAAAACTAGAGTTACAATGATTTACATTTAAATAAAAAATCAAAAGACAAAGAAAAAGATAATCATAAATGAACCTAACATGAAATAAATATATGATCTATCAAGACTTAAGTAGGAACATAAATGTTTAAAAACAAAAGGCAAGAACATCTTGACGACATGAGACCAAGATATGAATAATCAAGATCCACGTGGACCATCAAGGCATTCTTAAACAGAAAAGAGGAAAGCAAAATCAAATAGAAAAATGAGACAAAGAAACACAACACTAAGAATGGAACAAGAAGTAAGGAAAAGGAGAAGAAATAAAAGGAGAGGTGGGGAAGCACAACAAAAAACCAAAAAAACTCAAATAAATACACATAAATAAAAACCAAGTTAGTGCAATTTAAAGACAAATGTTCATGCATGTGCGGTAGAGGCATTAATTTCCACCACATCATAACAAAGAAAAATGACATGACAATTGTCCCCTAATTAAAGAGGAATAATGATAGAAGAAATGGGGGAAGAGAAGAAAAGGAAGGGGTTGGCCGAGTTGACTTCAAATGTATAAGACAAGTGGATGTTTCCTACATAGTTTCATGGATGTATATTCCAACATGAACTTTAGGCCAAATGTAGTTCTCCCAAGAAATGGGATAGAAGAAAAATGATGATCAGACTAGCTTGATTAATGTTATAGAAGAAATGGAAGATACAACAAATAAATGAGAATGGTCTGCTAAATAAGAAGTTGATGAGATGAGAAAGAATGATCTTGTAACATGACAAGTGTGTGGGATAAGATGAAATGAACTGGTGTTTTTGTGCTTACAAAATGACAAGAGCATTTAGACTTAACAGTTACTCACAAAATGGTGAGAGCATGGGATGGTGGAATGGGAATGTAAAAATGTATAGAAGCATGAGACAATGTTTTTATTGTTTTAGGGATCATGTTATAATGTTTTTGGTATTTTCAAAGTATTTTTAATATTTTTGGTGTTTTTGGGATACAATATGCACAAGGTGGGACCATCTAGTCAAGGAGATACACGTCCTAAGAGTAGAGGTTCCAATAATATAACTAAGCCAGCTCCAACGGCCCATGCTCACAAATCGATGAGATTGAGGTTCTTGTTAAAACAAGAAAGAGTAGTAAATACTTGAACTGAGAAGATGAAATTGTTCACTTGTCTAAAAATGTACAAGATTTTTCTAGTTGAACTAATTTGTAGAACTAATACTGAAGATGTTCATACTATTCATGAGACATAATCAATATCATAATTGGTTAAGGGACAAAAAAATGTTCAAGCTTATAAATGTGCTAGACAAAATAAAGAATATGCTTCTTGAAGAGAGAAATCCATAATGGGATGATAAATGTGTTCAGAGTGCCAAGGGTTCAAATCCTTTACTATCAAGATTCATGAAAAGTGGACCATGGTAGTATAAAATGTGTTCAAGGTAAGATAAAAGGGTGGGATAAAATTATGATAGCACAAGTTGCCCCCAATTCAGGGGTCTTATAGACAATGGATTAAAACTATTCATGCATAGAATCTCTTAAGATGTATGATTTTCATGGGCTCTAAAATTTCTTCACTATAAGGTTTAGCCAATTGATATGCTCTTGATCCATAGTTTGCTATGATAATATATGGTCCTAACCAATTAGGTTAAAAATTGCATTTATTTTTGGGTTTAGCATTCATGTTCTTCTGGTTCTCTTTCAAAACTAAGTCACCAATCTCCAATTCTCAAGGGAGAATGCATTTGTTATAGCTTCTCCATAATATTTTTTGATAGGCCTGTAAGTTTTCTAAGGAAACCAAATTTTTACCATCAAGAAGTTCTAGTTCTTTCAGCTATGAGGCTCTATAGTCTTCATCATCTTCAATGTGCTCCAGTGATATTCTTAATGATGGGATCTTAATCTCGATTAGGATGATAGCTTCAGTGCCAGAAATAAGAGAGTATGGAGTAGCCCCAGTTGGGGTGTGATGATTGGTTATATAAGCCCAGAGGGTAGGAAAGAGTTGCAAGTGCCAATTATGGCTAACATCATTGAAAATATTTGTTAAGATGAATAAAATGGTTTTATTTGATGCCTCAACTTGTTCATTTCCTTGTGGGTTATATGGAATGGATTTCTTGTGCTTGATCTTAAATTTTTCATAAAGATATTTCACATCTTGGTTTACAAAGGATCCACCATTATCAGATATAATATGGGCTAGGATGCCATATCGACAGATGATATGGTAATGAATGAATTTGGCTATTTATTTCTTGATAACATCAGTTAGAGGAATGGCCTCAATACACTTGGTAAAGTACTTGATTGTATTCAAAATGTTCTTATGGCCATTTGAAGATGTCAAGTTAATTTTCCCAATGATATCAAGACCCCATGTTAAGAATGGCCATGGTGTTATAATCAGCTGGAATGGTAAGGAATGTGCATGTATCAATTTTCCATGATGCTAAAAAGAAACACACTTTTTTACTTAATTACAAACAGCTATCTCCATTTTGGGCCAATAATAGCCTATTCTGAGAAGTTTTTTTACTAAGACAACACCATTGGTATGGGCCCCACACATTCCTTCATGAACCCCCTTTAGTGCCAGCTTGGATTCTCCAAAAGATAAATAATGAAGAAGCATTCCATCATATCCTTTTTGATAAAGTGTGTTTCCAAGGAGGATATAACATGTTAAGTGATGAAAAAAATGTTTTTGTTGGTTATTGGAATTTTGGTGGGAAATACATAACTATGGAAATAGTTATACAAAATCTTGGTACCATGGTAGCTCAAGTGAGAGATTAGGATCAGTAATGGTGCATATCCTCTCTAAATCTGATAGAATATGTGCCATATGAAGAAGATTTTCAATTAGGAATTGATACTCTTTATTATTATCATGCATTTGAATCATGGAACCAATTTTTTCCATGGCATCAATAGATCTATTGTTGACTCATGGAACTTGCTCAAACTGCAAAGATTTAAAATGTGTTTTGAGGTCATCGACAATTTGCTTGTAAGGAAAAATATTATCATCTCTTATTTGGTAATGATCAGTTGTCTAATTTATGATTATCTATGAATCTCCATAGACCTTTAATCTTTGAATGTCCCATTGTATGGCAAGATGGAGCCCTACAACCAATGCCTCATATTCAGACATATTGTTTGTACACTAAAATTGTATATGGAATGATTTGGGGATAAAATCCCCCTATGGAATGATAAAAAATATGCTAGCTCTAGATCTTCAAGATGTGAAATATCCATCAAAATAGAGCATCCATTATTCTAGTTCTTATGATGCTTGTTCTGTCATCATGATAGAATCATCTGGAAGGTTAAAGTTGAGAGGTTGAGTGGCCATAATAGGAGTTTTTGAAAGTTGGTCCAAAAGAACCTACCTTTTGATTACATTTTAATTTTGGTACTCAATATCAAACTCACTGAGGAGCATAATCTACTTAGCCATGCATCCTTGAAGAGCTTCTTTAGATAAGAGGAACTTGAGAGGATCTACCGTGGTGATAACAATAGTTTTGTTATTTAACATATAATGTCATAATTTTTGAGGTGTGAACACCATAAATAAACATACCTTCTTAATAGGCATATAATTATGTTCATAGGCTACCAATGTGTGGCTTAAATAATAAACCACATGTTCCTTACCATGATCATCATGTTGAGCCAAAAGTACCCCCATTTCATGTTTCATCATTGATATATAAAGAAGTAATGACCTTCTTTGTGTTGGAGGTCGTAAAACTCATGGATTGGCCAAGTATGTTTTAAGCTTTATAAATTCTATCTAAAAATATTCATCCCATTTAAATGTTATCCCTTTCTTTAAAATATGGGTAAATGGGTGGCACTTATCTGCCAGTTTAGAAATGAACCTATGTATAGACTAGATCTTGCCTTGTTGACCTTGTAACTATTTAAGATTATTTGGTGGAGGCATTTCCATAATAGCGGTGAAATTTATAGGGTTGACTTCAATCCCTCATTGTGATACAATGAACCCTAATAATTTTCTTATTGTGACTCCAAAGACACATTTCTTAGGATTCAAGAAAACTTTATATGCATGAAGCCTCTTAAATATTCTTCATAGAATGTCAGGGTGTCTAGCTCTTGTTCTTGATTTTACTAGTATATCATCAACATAGTCCTCAAAAATGTCATGCATCATGTCATGGAAGATGATAGTGATTGCACATTGATATGTGGCTCTAGTATTCTTCAAACCAAATGGCATGACTTGGTAACAGAATTTCCTCCATAAAGTGTTGAATGCAGTCTTATGCTAATCTTCAGGGGCTATCTTGATTTGATTATAACAAAAAAATCTATCCATTAAGGATAACATCTCTACCCAGCAGTTGAGTCGATAATCATGTCGATGTTGGGTAGAGGAAAATCATCTTTGGGGAATGCTTTGTTTTTATCATGAAAATTAGTACAAATACGTATGCCTGGGGTATTTTTACTTACTGGTACTATGTTAGAAATCCATTCAGCATAGTCTAGTGGTCTGATAAAATTGACTCCTAATAGCTTTTCTAACTCAGCCTTAACCAAAAGGGCGATGCGTGGATGCATCTTTCTCAACTTTTGCTTGACTAGTTTATCATTAGGGTGAATAACAAGATGATGCACAACTAAATCTGGGTCCAATCCTAGCATGCCAGAGTATTCCGATGCAAAGATGTCTATATAATCCTTAAGAATGGAAATAATATGTTCACATTATGCTTTATCAAGGTAAGTTCTAAGATAAACAATTTTAGAATCCTCATGGGTTCCCAAATTCACTTTTGTTGTGCTCTCCATAAGGAGTGGGGATCCATCTTCTAGAATTTTAGGCAATGTATGGTCGTGATCCTTTGCTTCATCTTCTTATTTTTCTTCCCAAATATCTAGATAATATGAAGAATTATAATTTGCCTTCTCAAGTAAAGGCCAATTGGCAAAAACTTTTAGAAACTCAAGAGCAAGATTCTAAAATATTTGATGTTGTTCTAAAGAGATGTTTGGGGTAGATGTGGAACCTAGGCTAGATGGACTTTCTACGTCCTAAGGGGATGAGCAAACTTTCCCATGTGGGCGCACTTGAAATAGGTTTTCACTCAAAGGCTTGTCTTTTTCTATACTTTTTCCCTGATCAACAAGTGCCTCAAAGAGGTTTTCACCTAAAGATCTTGATGTTTGTTGTTTATTATGACCAAGAAAGTTTTCTTGCTCTCTAAATTAGGTACAATAATTCAATGAAAAATCAAAACCCTACTTATGATTACCAATGGGGAATGCATCTCGTAGGCCCATGTATTCTACAATTGATTCTTCATTTTGAAACTCATCGAGGCATATGACCAAATTTTGCTGATCCCAATATATGAGTTCAGGATGGCAAAGGCACAGGTTACAGTGAGGGTTTGATTTAGGATGGGAAGCACCAATGGTACAGATATAATGTCTTATTTCAGGAAGGGAAGCACCATTAGGATAGGTTTTTACTTCAGGATGGGAAGCTCTAATAAGATGGATTTTTGCTTTAGGATGGGAAGCTCCAATAATATGGGTTTTTGCTTTAGGATGGGAAGATCCAATAGAAAAGATTTTTGATTTAGGATGGGAAGCTTGAATAGGTGTTATGGTCAATATGGTATTTGAATCAAATAAATATGAATCATCAAGCTCATAAAAAGGGCTATAATGGGATGTTGTGTCACTGCTAGGAGTTTTGTTACTAGTCACTTTGAAAGAGTCTCTACCAAATCTTATGAGGTCATTCTCCAGTGGTTTAAATCTAAGACCATGATTCCAATTAACAACTATAGTTGATAAGGGTTCTAAAATTCTTTGTGCCTGTGGGCCAAGGCCTTTCTCTGTATAGTCAAGATGATCCATTATCCTATTAGGGATATGATACTTTGGATTCTAAAAATAATTAGTGATGCCTTCAAAATATAACCAATCTCCCTTAAAAAATCCTCTCAATATTTCTTTGGTGAAATTACCGGTACAAAAACCATAGGAGGTTTTGGTTGCTTCTTCTTTGGTTGGCAAATCTGATCAGGTCTGTTAGGATTCTGGGAAGTTTTAGGCTTACCAAATGTTTTAGGGGATTTTGGTAATTTTTCAATATGGAGGATGTCCTTTAGATGGTATGTGTAAATTCTTGCATCTTTAATAATAACCTATTTGGCTAGAGCTGTAGGAAATGGATCAGTCGAAGTGGAGGCTAGATCACTAGGGTCTATATAATTAGATGGAGATAAATGAGAAATGATGGCTTTATTCTTCTTTAAAATGAATTTAGAACCTAGGAAATAGTTATAATTGCAAAACTCTACTTCAAGTTGTTTGTAGTATTTTTATGGCTATTGATTAGTGAGAATAGTAACCTCAATCCCATCATGGGGAAACTTAAGGCATTGGTGAAGAGTAGATGGAACTGTCTGTACTTCATGGATCCAAGGATCACTAAGAAGTATGTTATAAGGAAGCTCAATATCTACAATATGGAATAATGTGTGATGAGAAATAGACCCATCCATGATTAGCAACCAAATTGTACTGGATGAATCCCTCTCAGCATTGTCATAGGCGTTGATTGTAATAGTTTTTGGCTGAATGTCTTTATCCATATAGATCAATCATCGCACCAATTTAAGAGATATGATGTTCAGCCCTGAACCATTATCTATAAGAACCTGCTTGATCTTGTGATCTAAAATGATTATCTCAATGTATAATGGGTTATTATGATTTGGATCGAGGGTGGACATGTCCTTTTGATCAAATGTGATTTATCAAAATGAAGACAAATGTCTAACTAGGTTCTATAACTAATAAAGGTTTATATTATTAGGCACAATAGACTCTTGTTAAAGTGTGTTGAAAATGGTTATATGAACATCAAATGTCTGCAAGATTTATAATATGGAAATTTGTGTAGGGGTTTTATCTAATTGATTTGTTAGACCATAAGGCCTTTGAACTATGGATTGAACTAGTTTATTCTTTGTTGGGATAGTATTTAGCTTTAGAACCATTGACACAATGTTCTCATGGGGTTTATGGAAATAAGTGGGTGAAAGGCCCTGAATGCTAACTCACAGGCATCTAATTGTGATTGCACAACCTATAGGTGGTGAGGAGTTATTATAATTAGAAGAGGGAGGCAAAGGGCCTTGGATGGTGATTTGCAGGCAATTAACAATATTGTAACAATTTTGGGTCAATGAGGAGCTCTTATAAGAAAGGTACTATTGTTCAGGATTAATAACCTATGTAAATGGAGTAACAACATGATGATGAAAACCCAACATGGTATTACTAGGGGGAGAGGATGTTGACCCTACAATGATGGGTCCCATGTTGTGAGGAACATGAGATTGGCCATGCTGCTTCATAGTAATAGTGGTAATGTGGGTTGCATAAATGTGTCCCATAGTGTCATTATAGTCATAAGGTACATTGTTATAAGCCACATTATTAGTATGGGCATTATGATCTCAATTTTTATGATTATGATTCTAACCTTATTATTGGTTCTAATTCTACCTCTATACTTGATTGTGACCATTTTGATTGTTCTTTGGTGGTGGGGGATCATGTCGAGGAAAGGGGTCTTTGTAGATTCCCATATCCTAATTTGTGTCCTGATTAGGGTCCAACTTAATTTCTAGTTCACCACTTTCAATAAATTCCCCAATAATATGTCGCAATTGAATGCAACAATATACATCATGACCAACAATATGATTGAAGTTACAACATTTTTTCTCTTTGTACCAATCTAGTTTTGGTTGATCTTGAGGAAATGGCCTTGATACTGGGCATATAATTAATTTAACTATAATGAGCTTTTGTAACACTGTTTCAACTGATTCTCTTAACTTTATAAAGAATATAAAATTATTATGAAATGTCCTTTATGGAGGTTGTCTCTACAAAGTAGGTAGTGGATTTGAGGGAGTTAATTATACATTTGGAGGAGGCATAGCCTGTACCATTTGTACATGTCTTGTTTCTATCACCCCATTTCCAACCATGTTTTTATTTTTCCTACATCTATTAGGTTTATCATGTATAACTATAGGAGCTCATGATTTAGTCTAATTAGATACTTGACCTTGCACAAAAATCTTAACAAGGCCTTTAATAATAAGAGCCTTCTCAATCTACACTCCTTTGTTAATAATTTATTCAAATGAGTTAGTAAAAGCTAACCATAGATTATTCATAACTTCAAGATGCAAATTTTGTGCAATGATATCAACCAATTATTTTTTTGGTAAATTGTGTTAAAAGTGGCATGCCAATGCTCTTCACCTTTGCAGATATGTAGTACAACTTTCACCATCATGCTGCTTGGATTTGCATAAGTCAATAATGGTCAATTCATGTTCTATGTTATATGAAAAATGGTTAATAAACTTTTATAATAAGTTGTTCCAATCCACAACTGATCCCTTGGGTAGTTTAAGTAGCTAGTCAAGAGCTTGTCCCATTTAAATTCATGGAAATAATCATAGTAAGTACTCACTACTATAAGCAACCTCTTGACATAGGACAAAGAATGCCTATATGTTCTTGTGTGGGTCTCCTTTTCCTTTATATTTGTCAAATTGGGTTCCTCAAAATGAGGTGGAAAGGGGTTTTAGAGAATAGATAAGTCAAATGGATATGGGCATACGTCATTGAATTTGTACTTTTTGACTCTATTATTTGTCTCCAATCTTTGGACAATTTCCTTCATAGAATTCCATTCTTGAATGTTTGGTGCATTTTTGGATTGGATAAGATGTTGTTGGGGTGGAATGTGCCCCTGGTTTTGTTGTTGTTGGAGTGGAATGTGCCCCTAATTTTGGTGCTATTGGGGTGGAATATGTCCTTGGTTTTGTTGCTGTTGGGGTGGAATGTGCCCCTAATTTTGTGTGGATCTATAGGGATCATATACCTTTCAATCCATGATTTTGTTCTAATTTGTTGTTTGAGTTGAGAACGTAGGACGTTGATTCTTGGATTTTAAAACATTCCCTGAATTTGGCTATTTTTCACTTTGTTAATTTTGTTAATTTATATGTTTATATACCAATCTTTGGGTTGGTTGAAAAGAACTAGCCAAATTATGTTGAGGGATTTCCTCAATTTGAACTAAATTTTTGGGTTTTTGAGTTTTTAAAGTAACAATATATTCTTGATGACTTAAGAGTGTATGTTCCATATCAAATGAAACACTTTGTAAGGTTTCTTGTGACTTTAACTATTCATTTAGATTACCTTGATCTATTATGGTAATGTCCTCATCCAATATTTTTTGCGTACTTTCAACCACATTTTTTTGTTCTTTCAAAGCTTTATTGTGAATTGAAGTGGCAACTAGGGAGTCAGTTAAGTCTACAGTAAGTCGATCTGCACATCATTGACTTATTATCTTGATCTTATCTAGAAGAAATGGATTTATGGGTTTTAACTCTATTTTTATTTCCTTTCCTTTGTTAGAGGAAGAAGGTATGTACATTTTTACAAAAAATTACTCTTGTTGTCGTTGTTCTCCTTCTCTAACTAAGGTATGCAATTGTTTCATAGGAAAATCAGAAGGTAGTCTAACACTTGATTCTATCAATCTAAGAAGGGCTTCATCTTAATATTCTTGGGGTTGATATCTATTGTAATCATCTTATGATCCTACTGTTGTAGGGATATTTTCAAAAACAATGGGGTTATCTTGACCATCATAAAATTGCTCATCTTTATAACCAAGACCATAAGAGGTCCCACTATGATTGAACCTTTAAGTCATGTCTAAAAAGAGTTGTTCTATGTGTTTAACTAATATTTAGACCAATGCTTGGAAACCAAACAAAGTATGCTTTGGCTCTCTCTTAAACAAATAACCAAGGTACCAATGAGACTATAAGGGAGGGTGGTTTGAAACCACACATAATTTATGATATTTGATTCACAAGTTTAATCAACCTTTGGTAAAGTTGAAATTGTATAGATCAGAAGAGAGTAAGGTAACTCTAAGATCCAAGGTGAAAAATAATACACCAAAGCCTAGATTTTTGTGATAAACCTAAAATGTAAAAGCTAGCTTCAAATTTTGGAAGTTGACCCTAGAAGTTTAAAGGAAAGCTCTCTGAATTATGAGGAAGAAAAAATGAACTAAACAACTCAAGATGTAAAAACATACGTGAATCACTAAGTATAAATCTATGACTAAATAGACAGTATAATGTTGCCACATTATTCTAGTAGGATAAAATATGTTCTAGGACTCAAAGCATGAGTGATACACAAGATGACTTAAGTCTACCAAGATGGTAATGTGATTTTGATTCTTAAAAATGAGCTTCAATCCAAATGGAAAATTGAACCCATGTTAAAACAAGCCTAGTGCACAAATGGTGAACCCACTTTGACACACCAACCCTTAGAACTCAGAAAGGTTCAATTTTTAATGTGGATTATAAATGAAAGATTCAAACAAATTGGGTAAAAGATCTAGACTCAATTGGGTAACATGACTACACCAAAGTGGATGACATGACACAAAGCTTTTGATAAAATTTTGAACAAGGGAAAGGTGAATTTTCCGTTTAGACAATGTAACGCCTCCCTTGCTCAAGAACATTGAGGACAATGTGATTTCATTAAGTTCTTTTTAGTTAACAAGTAGTTTTAGACACAAAACAAGACCAAGTAAGCTAATGACAAAAAACAATCGTCTTAAGTCTAAATTGATAAGGTATGGCAAAGTAGGGTCTACTAAACTAGTAAGGTTTCGATCATTCTAGGGGAATCAATTTCATAATGACTTCCATGTCAAATGAAAAAGACAAGCATGAAAATTAGGTGATCATGGCATTGACTAGTTGTAAAAGGGTCTAGTCCTTTTTACAACCACTACATCCTATTATTCATTCAGTGTAGTGTGATGTCCAAATGCAGATACGTCCCATGTGTAACTCCAAAGGAGTCAAATGAAGTCAATGTCAGGAGGTGAAACCCTAGGTCAAATCTTTTCTAAAGAACTCATGGGAGGTAATGACATCCCCCTCGAAAGTCAAGTTTGCATGAACATAAAGATAGCATAAAATAGAAAGACTTTAGGGTCATTTTCAAGATCACCCAAAATTTGGCGAGTTTTTGGGGAGTGCTTTAGGTGAAATTATTTCTAAGCCTTCAACTAGGCTATTTTCAATAGGAATGGATCTTTTGATTCTAAGGGTTCCCTAAAGGGGACAAATGGAAGAGCATACACACAACAGTCCTCTTTTTTCCAAACAAAACCTAAGTAAACAAATATTGCAAACAAGAATTAACATGTGTGTTCAATTTTAAGCTGAAATGAAATATTTGGTGGTGTTCATTCGACCCCTTGGTCTTAGTTGCAAACTTTGAAAACATTCACCAAAACATCTAAATTCTTTGTTAAAAACCAAAAGAAAGTTCCTAATTGGTTTTGAATAATGAAAACAATTATTTAAACATGTTTTTATCAAATGTCAAGCTTGGTCTTGTAAAAAAAATGTTAGCATGTACTTTAGCTTTGAAGCTCTTTTTAGCTTGAAATAATGAACTTTGGAAAAATAGCTCTCAGGTCTGTGTTTTAAGAAAAACATAGTGACCGACATTCGTTATTAAAACTGATGATGGTTACTTTGGCTAACTAAGATCTAATCGATGTCAGTTTTACTAACCAATGTCAGTTAATCTAGGTAACCGATGTCGGTATTACTTGATGACAACATTTATTATGTAAAATTGTGGCAAACAAAAATGGCAAAATAAAGTTATAAAATTAATTTACATGAGTTTTAAGGGTCCAAATGGATATTTTAGAGTTGCAAAGTGATCTTTTTTAGGTGTGAGATGTGTCTTATCCCACCAGGGATGCCAAGATGTAGAGAGGATAACAAATCAAGTTAGTCAAGAATTAGTCCATAAATAATGAAACATGCATAAATAACTAACCAAGCCTATATATTCCTATGGTAATTACAAAGGATAACAAGAAACAAATGAAAGAAAGCAACACCATATTACCTTCCCAAATGGATTCATCATACCTATGTGGCTCAAAAACATGTTCTCCATTTATCAAGCATCCTTGTCTTTGTAAACAATGGTGGTAAGCTCCTCAATGCCTCAATAACACTCCATAAAACCTAGGCTCATGATTCCAAATCACTTAAACTAGCCTATCAATGAAGCTTGCAAGCAAAATCTATGATCAAATGCAAAACCTTGTGGAAACAATTTAACATTATAACTTTGTAATACTCAATATTTTTGAAGATATTTAAGCATACTAACTTTGCACCAAAATAGCTTAAAATTCACATCCATGGCCTCTCTATTTATATATTTTTGAGATTGGTCAGGATCAACCATGACCATCCATCTCAGGATTGAGATGTGTGGCCATAGATAATACTAATATTTGGAATTAAATCCATAATTATCTTCATCATGAACTTGGAAGAAGGGGCATTGAAGAGGCATGGGAGGCATTAACTAGGAATGGGTGACCCATAATCTTTATATTTGTGGCATTTATGGCCTAAGGATGTCTTCTCAAGAAATGATATCACTTGATGATGTAGTTAATAGGAATCAATTTACAAAAATAAATATTCAAAAAATCTCATGGAAAATCCACTTAAGCTCTTGATTTAGATTACTTATCCTTAAACAAGGTTAATCAACATTTGTGAAATTATTTGAAAATTGGCCCTCAATTAATCAAAATGGTTATAAAGTCATATTACTGGGTCATAGTTTGATTGGAGAGGAACTGGAAGGTGATGTTAGATGCATTGGAGCTTTATTCCAATTTAAAATGTTCTAACACCAAATAACAAAGGTACATGATGTATACCAATGAATTAGAAGAAAAGAGTGATCCAGAGCATTAAATGGTGAAATTGTCATTTTGACTCAAAATGATTTGATCAAAGCTAGTTGGCCCATAAAATTCATTGTACTATTTAGGGATACTTTGACCTAAACTGGCAATTGTAAATGACAAGGTTTGAACCATTTAGGACATTTTATAGATTTTGACCTAAAATGTGCATTTGAGTGTAATTCGAGTAAGATTGATAATTTTAACACAAATGGTGTTAGGAATTGGATGTCTACAAACCAAACTCAACATTGGTAAAACGTATTAAAACTTATTCAAAGGCTCAATTTATTTTTAAAATGTCCTAAAATGGTATTTGATAGGTTTCAATGTGTTTACAAGTCATAAATTGGCCGCTTGCTAGGTCTCATGTGCAAAAAGGGTCATTTGGCCACCTTTTTAACATAATTAAATGAATTTTAAGGACTTTAAAGTTATAATATTTATCACCAAGGTGGATGAGAATATGGAAAATGTCAAATCATATCAAGATTTAGTTAGGTGGTAATTAAAAGTTAGTTTCATCAGTCAAACGATAATTTTTCCTAAAAAATAGGCCATTTTTAACACTTGTATGAAATTCTCAAGTTACCTTGTAAATAAAAAAATGCTGGTGTGACTATTAACATCCCAAAATGTCATATACATGTTTTTATTGCATATATTTCATTAAAAGTTTCATTTGCAACTCATTTCTCTTCTTTTTCCATTGGCAAGCTAAGGAAGGGCAAGTTCAAGCACTCACTATGGGCCATACAGGTGGAGTCAAGAAGAATGATTCTACAAGTGGATAGTAATCCAAGTTAACTTGAAATACATAAAAATCTCATATTGGTGGATCCTCCTACATGAACAATCATTTACACTCTAAACAACGTTTTATGAACTTGCATTCAAGAGGGGTATGATTGTGCATCTATTTCTTATTTTTAGGAATCCATGGAGCTGTGTGAGTTTGATGTGGTATTTTCAGGTCTTAATAAGATATATCCAATGGTTTTTACATCATCCAACAAGTTTATCTTAATTCCCTTGAAGTATATTTCAAAATTGTGCTTGTTTTCCAAGTTTGCAATCATGGGTGTGGAACCTATGTTTTCTCAATGTGGAATGAGTTCCATGATGTGTTTTAATGTGATTAGACTCATGTTGTAAATTTGATTTAATTTAATTAAATTTGGAGATATAAATTTACCACTCCTTCAAAGCTACTTGCCTATATTCCCTTGTTCACTGCCTTGTCTGCAGAATATGCACTTACAGTCATCTTATGCTTAAGCTCCAAGAGGTTTGTACGGATGTGTGAAGGGTGAAAATAATGGTGGAATTCATGTTTGAGGTTATATAATACCAAAATTTCATGTTTTACATGACATGAAGGTGATAATGCTATGTAATTTGGAGTTTTTCCCTTCAAAAGGAATGATTGACTGTTTTGGGCTCTTAGTCCCCAAATGGACCAAATAGAGATCCTTGAGCTTTTTTTGGATAAAATATGTCATGAATAAAGGTTTTTCCAATGTCATTGATTGTTTTAACTCTTATACCTATCCAAATACAAATTATATGACAATTTTAATTGCCAAAAGGTAAGAGGAGGATTGAGTTTGAGCACCTTGAAAATGGACAAAAACCATTGAATTGTGACATGATATCTGTAGGGTTTTGAAATATTGAGCAATCTTTACTTTCAAGACTGATATTAGGTCATGAAACTAGGTTGAAATGACTCCAATATCTCAAAGTGACATCCATATCATAAACAATCACCAATATGAGAGAGTGTATGATTCTATTTCCTTCTTTATACCCTCTGTCCCTACATAGGCCTAAGAGAGGACATCTACAACAGGTTTATATGACAGTGGTGTGGAGAGTTAGTTTTGGAATTAAATTTAAATTTAAAGGATAATATAAATATAATTAACCCAAATTAAACTATCAAGTAAAAACACCTCAAGCAAGCTTCAAATGACCTATAACACCTACAGGTAAGCCCTAAATACTTGAACATAGTCTAGAGGGTACTTAGGCAGTAAGGTCAAAGTGGTTTCCCTTGTACTAGAAGGGACTATGTGGGTTAAATTTGGACAAAAAAATGAGAGGTGACCTCAAGGAACTAATTTTAAACATAATATACAATCTACAAGGCCTAATATTTCCAATGACACACCTATAGCGACAGAATAAGGTCTCAGTCTAATCAAGGCAGGGGTTTCCTCCTTGAGGATGTAAGCATGAATTAATGCTAGTTTGAAGGATTCCATAGTGAAACTAAGGAAAATGTGGGTATTATGACCTATGATTCATTAAAAGGAGTTAAAAAATCATAAACCAAGTCTCAAATGACCCCACATGACAACCTACAGGCATGTATAGAGTAAGATAGGTAGTGAGCTAAAAACATGTCTTTCTCATGCCAAATGAGATGGGGTTGATGAAGCAGGGTTATAAAATGTGAAAGGTTTATAAAATACACAAAAAATTATTTAAAACACTTTATAATCTTGGTTTTTTTGTGAACAACCTCTAAATATAGTCAAAATAACTATGTCTTAGTCAAAGCATGAGACCTAGTCTAGGATTCCAAGGGGATAAGAAGGGGTTAGAGGGGAAAATAAATAGAAAATGGTTTTAATAAATAATATATAAATAAATTGTATTTTTATGTCCTAACCAAGCTCAATAAAATCCATTTAGACTCCTAATACAACCTATACCTTGCCTACCTTCACAATTTGCCTTCTTCATAAAGTTTGCCTTGGGAATTTAAAGAGTTTGAGGGTAAAATGGAGGATTTATAAGCTAAAATTTGGTAAAAAGTACCATAAGGAGTCAAATAAGGTAATAAAATCATAAATTTTCCAAAAATAATGTTTTATAACCTCTATATTTTGTCTCATAGAAGGGGAAAATTTCTCATGCATGAGGAGATAGTTTGAAGGAAAAATGGTGAAATTGAGGGATCAGAGTTCAATAAATCCTATATTATGATTGGATAATCTATAGGAAACATATAAAAATATAAAAAACCATGATATAAGTCTTGTAATCAAGAAATATTCTCTAACCAAGGAGAGTTATAGTTATGTGTGAGGGAAACCCTTAGGCCTAAAGGCCTTGTTGAGGGTCATATGCATTTTTAGCCTTGTCCATGATTTAAAATTGAATAATTAATTATTTAAGGGGTAAATTTAAGGTTTTGAAGCCATAAATAATCAAATTAATCTAGTGGATGGTCAGGTGGAGTCTCAAATGGTAGGCAAACCTATTGGTAAGGTTTAAACCTAATGCCAAATGGGGCTAAGTTATCATTTTTAGTTTTTGAAGAGATATTATAGTGGTTGGGAAATGTTTATAAAATGATTCTAAAATTGTATGGACAATTGTTTTGAAAATAAATACATCAAGAAGACATTCTTGGCTTCAAATGACTCAAACCCTCACAGAAGTGCACAAAATGGCTCTAATGGTCAAGATCAAATGCTCATAACTTTCATGAACTGATGCATGGAACCTGAAGGAATTTAGGAGAGTTGGATAAGGTACTTAAGGATCCTTAAGTGTAATTTATATGGAATTATAATGTTCCATATTCTTGAACAAATCTAAGAGGGCTAGTCACTCTAAAACCCTCTCAAACCTTATTTTGTGACTCGATAGTAGAAATCAAACTGAATTTGCCTCCAAATGGATGAATTTGACCATAAGTATAAAATATAAGTTATTTCCAACTACATGAGGGTTAAATACATGGGATTAGATTGTATTTAATCCATAAAATTGGATCATAGATTAGGTTTTGTTGACATTTTATTATTTTTTATAGGTCTTAAAGATGATTAATGGATACCAATCACTTTGGGAGGTAGTTTGGGACTTAAAAAAACTCTTCAGGTAATTTTTAGACCTTGGAAATACTCAAAAGTGGCTCTTAGGTCTCTAACTTTAGCATGTCTAAACTAGCATCCAGAATGACATAGTGAAGAGTATGGTAAATAAAGTTTGGTGGATTTTAAAGATGTTTATAACGAATTCAAGCATATGAGGTGTCATAAAACATGTCATAAGACTCTTGAGATGAATTATTTAGGAATAATTCAAAGAATGCTAGTGCCAAGTGTCAAAACAAGCCTATTGGAGAATGATCATGGTTACAAAGTGATGATGAATTTGTGTAAGAGAGTGGCATGATCAAGAAAACTCCTAATGTAGGTGGAATCATATTTGTAACTCCCTCTCATCATGACACATGAAACATTTGTCCATCACTTGCTTTATAAATCTCAAGGAAGTCCTATGATGAAGGCAATTCATAAGAGAGAGTGATGGAGAAGAGACTAATTTGGGATGTGATCAAGTGAAATTTAGTTTCATGAATCTTCTTACACTTCATCCTATTCTTTGTAACTGATCCTCACCTTTGGACACTTGTCCTTGTGCCTCGTAAACTTCTCTCTTCTCTCTTTCTTCTTCCAAATTCTATAAATGTAAGCCATTTTATCTATTGTAAAGAGACCACAATTGGTATGGTGAAGCCTTGCTAATATGACATTACACGTTGTCTTTGAAAATTGAATACAAGTCTAATTATGTATTTTGAACATTTTGTCTAAGTGTATGAGTTATGTATATTGGAGCTAAGTGATAGTATCATCCTTACTCTCTTTAACCTTCATATTTAATCAAGAGTTCTGATTTTAACATGTCATGTGAAGTTTGTTGAATGTACTAGGATCTTCTTCAAGCATGCAATTATCTCTATGGTGTGAAATATACCCATTGATTAGTTATCTTGTTGATTGTCTAAAGTATGCTACATTCACATTGAAACACTATGTTAGGATCTTTCAATGTCTAGAATTAGTCCTAGAAAGCATTGTTTCCTAGTAAAAGTTTGATAGTCTATGGAATATATCTTGGTGGATCAACACTTTAGTGTAGTTTCCATTTTATGCAATCTTCTAACTTTTTTCATAAATAAGCATTAGATTAGGTGATAGACATTCAAAGAAGAATCTAGCGAGCTAGCCCTTATAATCTAGAGATTCATCTCTCCTTCAAGTTCCCACAACTTGAGAGATCATTCAATGTTGCATCAAATTGCAGGAGATTGAATAGAGTGTCCTAGGGTGCACAATTTTATGCCAATAATTTTGGCATGCCTAGTGGGACAACTGGTCCTAATTATTTCCATGTCAAGGTGAATGTTAGTCTTGACAAGCCCAAGGTTTTAGAAGTCTTTTTAATCTAGAATTTGGTGACTTCAAAAGGTCATAATATCTGGTTGTAGATCAAATTCTTCACATTATACTTCATGGTCTTCACTAGATTCTCTTCTAGTAGAACATTCAATCAAGTCCCTCTGTCTGAAGCTCCTCTTGAAGAACAACATCTTGAACCATTCTTAACATTTAGAGATCCTAAATAATAAGTTTTTAAAGAAAAAGAAGAAGTTGAGGAGATAGGATATCAATAAGAGGAAGAAGAGATGGCTAGGCAACATCCTTTCCCAGCCTTCAACACCCAAAAGATAATTAACCTTCCTATATATGATCCTATTCCTTCCAATGCTACCCAAAGTCTCCCTAACTTTAATGGAGAAGGCCCTATTACCCCATCTGAGCACATTAGGGACATTTCAAATTTTTGAAATTTCCACAATATCACTCAAGCCAATATAGCCATTAGACTACTTTCCATGTCTCTAAAGTGTAAGGCACTTGATTGGTATATGGAATTGGAAGGTGGTTGTATTACTAATTGGGATGACTTTAGAGAGTTATTAGTGAATAGGTTTTAGAGTAAGAGTGACCATACTTCACTAATTCACCAATTGAATGTGATAAAGACAGGTCCTTATGAGTCCATGGGAGGTTTCAATGAAAGTTTTCAAAGGACATGGCATATGTTGCCACCTATCATGAGGCCTCCTCCAAGCTTTATTTTCCCCACTTATCTCAAGGCTATTGACATTGAAATTGAAATAATGTTGTAATTAATGGGAGGATTTATTTTACTTGAGGCATATGATATAGCTATTTAAGCTGAGAATAGTTTAATATAAGTTGGGAAAATAGGCCAAAGAGTCTCCATGCCTTTTTTGTCTCATACTTCAGTTGAAGCTCCAGGATAGTACAAGTTACCAATACCAATGCCAATCCTAAAACCACTCCCAATAAGGTGGATAATGTTATAGAAAAAGATAAAATGATTAGGTCATTACAATCTTAGCTCAAACAAGCTCAATTACATGAAATTGATCCATCCAATCCTAAATATTATCCTTAAAAAAATTATAGACCTCCACCCCAATACAATTACTAGGGAAGAGGACAAGGTCAAAAAGGTTTGAATAGATAGCCTAATTCCTATAATATTAATTCCATTCCATCCAGAATGGTTTTTGTTCTAGTCTACACTAACTTGGTTCAAGGATATGAACATTTGGATCAATGGGGACAATCTCAAGGTCTATTTGGGTATGATTTTGGAGAAGGTTGTGAAGCCTTAGTGGCAAAAGAAGGATCTATTCCTTGTATCACACTAGAAAAAGTAAATCCCATGCAAAGGGATACTCATGGAGAAGGTAGCGGCCAAGGTACTGGTCTTATGAACTTTCAAGAGGACGATAACTATGTGTTTAATCAAAGTACATTAGTTGTAGCCAATAAAAGAGCTAAAAAGAGAGATTTAAGAGATGTTTTGAATGCAGATGTGACTCCCAGTAATGCCTCTACAAGGTCACAAAGTGTGAGTCCTAACGTAACACCTTGTACTAGTCACACTCCTCATCAAAGTTGGAATGTGAGCAAGACTGTCAAGCCTACAATGCATCATGTTCAAGGTTCATCACTGCCTTTAAGAATACAAGAAAAGGTGAATACTTCCCCTTTAAACATTATTGATTCTTTGAATAATACCAAAACAATCATATCTCTTTAGGAAGTCTTGCATATGTGTGGTCAAAAGGAACTCCTACAAGAGCAACTTTTGAACATCAATGTAGCCCCTCAAGATCCAATACACAATAGTGTATCCCTTACCAATACACCAAATTATGTCCTAGAACCTTCAACCAAATCTGAAAAGCCTCCACATTTCTACCTCACCTTCATTGTGGGAGACAAATTGGTTCACAATTACATTGTGGATAGTGGAGCTAGTACCACCATTATGCATAATGTGGTGACAAATAAGTTGGGATTAAAGTATGAACCACATAACAAAGGTGTGTTGTATCTTGATGGATATCTAACCAAGATAGTGGGGTTAGTTAGAGGACTGAAAGTATTTTTACATTATTGTCTAAGTTTCCCCATTATACAAGATATTGTGGTGGTGGATCTTCTAGCTCATTTTTCCATTTGATTGTCAAGAGACTTCACATCTAAAATATGAGGATACCTTTTTGCTGATTAGAATTTTCTAGCTTTTAGGACAAGATATGGAGCTAAGGTGACCATAAGAACACAACCCTTGGAAAGGTTTCATATTGAACCATATGTGGAGACAAATTCAAATCATAATTGTGTGATTAGTGAAGAAGAAGAAGGTGTCATGGGTGGTGAAGCATCCTCTCCTCTTGAAGGTGTTTTTGATATTTTCCTTGATGAGTATGGTACTTAAAAATATGAGAATGATCCTTATATATCCATAAAGGAGATCAAATTAGGATCCTATTATGTACATGAAGAAAATACTCCTATACCCCCACTTACAAATGAAGATCATGAAGTAGAAGAGGTATGTATTTCTTTGCCTATTCCTCCTCAAGAAGAATAAACTTTCCATGATATTTATGTTGCTGATAATTAGTCCCCTCCAACTTATACTCCACATAGTCCATATGATTCCTCTCCAAGTCATCCTATTGTAAGTTTCAAAAGGATTATTATTAGTTACCAAGACTACATGATATATCTTGACACTAGATATGATTGTAGTCAAGACATCCCTAGTGTTTATATTGATATTGTAAGGGATGCTTTGGAACAAGTAAAATGGGAGTGGATACCAATAAAGAGTGATAATTGGTCAAATCTTAAATATGAGGTGATTGAGGTTTGTATCCCAACTGGGAATCTATAGGAGAGATTGAGATCTCATGAAACAACTTCAACTTGGCAGTCTCAATGTGCCCCAAGTTCTTTATCTATTTCCCAAAATTCCCCTTCTTAGGAGTCCATCCAAGAGAGCTAAAAAAAGAGGGAGGAAATCATGGTGCAAAAATTTAACTTATATCGAAAGTATTGTGAGGAAGAAATAGAGGTTTCAAATTGGCTAAATGATGAGAAAGAGCTAACTCCTTGTGAAAATGATATTCCTTGTGTTGAAAAGGATGCCTTGGAAGGTTTTTTCTTAAATCCCAAAGAAGAAGTGTTTTCTCTCATTCTTCCTTTCCATGATGTATACTATTCAAAATATGGTGGATTATGATAGACATTTTAAGACATATGTAATGAATTTGAAATCAAAAAGGGGTCTACAAGTCTTATAGAGCTGACCACAAGCCATGACAAGCTGTAAATTGGAGAGCAGGTATTTGTTGAAGAGTATTATCATCAAGGGAGTCTAGATCATGATGGAGCAATATATGATGATTTTGGGCCTCTTGAAGGTGATTTGAATATTGATTCTAAAATAACCTATGAATCTACCTCCACCATCATCAAAGAAGAATTTGAGCAAGAGATGCTTCCAAATTTTCATGACACAATACTTCTTGGAGAATTTGAAGAAGGTGTGATAATTGAGAATGATAATGAATTCCTTCAAGAAGACATGAACTTAAAACAAGTTTTCCCATGCATGGATATGCAAATTTTATATGAGGAGACAAAAAGACAACACAATGAGGCATGTTTTCAAGACCAAGAGGACTTCATCTACTTTGGAGACCTATTTGAGATGACTTCATCAAATGACATGATAAGTCAAGGAATAAATAAAAGAAATGAGTCATCTAGAATCACACCCAAAAATAAGCATTGCTTGGCATCCTAATTCATCTAATGAGGATGGAAATTCAAGATACTCCACTTTTGATCTAGGAAGGGAGTATGATCAAGATACATGTACATACTAGTTTATTTTTAGTTGTGTCTTGTATTCCCTAAGTGTTCTAATTGAACATGTGTGTTTCCCTTAAGAGTGTATTGTGTGTGTGTGTTTTGATTTGGTTTTTTGTGTTGTTCAAAGGCATTTGGATGTTAATTAGGTGTTAGAGAGACTCCATGCCAAATGGAAGGACTAGGCAACTAGCCCCAGGCATAGCTAGCATGCCACCCCTAGTAATCACCAAGAATGTTGACCAACTTTGACCCCAAGTCAAATTTGGGTCAATCCATACTATTATTAACTTTAAAAAAAAAATAATATGTCATATTGGGTCTCTTAATGTCTTATATGTCTCACCTATCCTTCCCCTAGTCCTTGTTGAATCTCACCTCCCTTGTACTGACATAGTCAACTAAAGTCAACATTGGTCAAACCTAGTCAAACTTAGTAAAAGGATAAATTTATTTTTAAAATTTCATAAAATGGTATTTGATAGGTTTCAATGTGTTTATTAGTCATAAATTGGCCACTTGCTAGGTCTCATGTGCAAAAAGGGTCATTTAGCCACCTTTTTAACTCAATTAAGTGACTTTTAATGAATTTAAATTTAAAATATTTGTCACCAAGGTGGATGATAACATGGAGAAGGTCAAAAAATATAAATATTCAGTCAGGTGGTAGTTACAAGTCAGTTTCATTAGTCAAATGATAGTTTTTCCCAAAAAGTAGGCCATTTCTAACACTTGTACGAACTTCTCAAGTTCCCTTGCAGCTAAAAACATGGTGGTGTGAATATTAACCTCCCCATAGTTCATATAAATGTTTTTATTACATATATTTCATAAAAAGTTTCATCTACAACTCATTTCTCTTTTTTTTTCCATTAGCAAGCTAAGGAAGGGCAAGTTTAAGCACTCACTATGGGCCATACAGGTGGAGTCAAGAAGAATGCTTCTACAAGTGGATATTAACTTGAGTTAAATTCACATCCATAATAATAAATATCATATTTGTAGATCCTCTTTCATGAAAAATTACTTACACTCTAAACAACTTTTTATGAACTTGTATTCAAGAAGGGTATGATTGTGCATCTATTTCTTATTTTCGGGAATCCATGGAGCTGTGTGAGTTTTATGAACTATTTTTAAGTGGGAATATGCCATTTATAATTGTGTTTCCATCATCCAACACTTCTCTCTTAATTCCCTTGAAGGAGATTTCAAAATTGTGGTTATTTTCCAAGTTTGCAGTCATGGGTGTGGAACCTATGTTTTCTCAACACAAAATGAGCTCCATAAAGTGTTTTAATGTTATTATAATCATTTTGTAAATGTGATTTAATTCAATTAAATTTTGAGATATCAAGTTTCCACTCCTATATTCCCTTTTTCACTGTCTTGTTTGCTGAATATGTACTTACAATCAGCGTATGCTTGAGCTCCAAGAGGTCTATACGGATGTGTGAAGGGTGAAAAGAATGGTGGAATTCATGTTTGAAGTTATCACATAACCAAATGTCATGGTGTCCATGTCATGAAGGTGATAATTATATGCAAGTTTGAGTTTTTCCTTTAAAAGGAGTGATTAACTATTTTGGGCTCTCAGTCCCCAAATGGACCAAACAAAATCCTAGAGCTTTTTTGGGATAACATATGTCATGACTAAAGGTGTTTCCAATGTCCTTGATTATTTTAACTTGTATAAATATCCACATAAAAAGGCTATTAAAATTTTTAGGGCCAAAATTTAAGAGGAGGATGGAGTTTGAGCACCTTTAAAATGGCCAAAAACGACTAAATTATGACAGTGATATCTACAGGGTTTTAAAATATTGAGCAAATTTTTATTTCAAGGCTGATACTAGGTCATGCACCTAGGTTTAAATTACTCCATTAGATAAAATTGACATCCCTATAATAAAAAATCATCAAGAGGAGAGAGTGCATGATCTTATTTCCTTCTTCATACCCTTTGTCCATACACAAGCCTATAAGAGGCCATCTACAATAGAGTTATATGATAGTGGTGTGGAGAGTTAGTTTTGGCCTTAATTTGAACTTTTAAGGAGAATCAGAGGATTTTTGACCCCAATAACCTTTATGGGAGGTAAAAACACCTCAAGAAAACTTCAATCACCTATAGAACCTATAGGCATGCCCTAAATGTATGAACATAGTCTACAGGGTACTCAAACAATTCCCTTGTACTAGAAGGGATTGTGTGGGTGAAATTTGGCCAATAAAAATGATATGTGACCTAAATTAACTCATTTTAAACCTAATACACCACTATAAGGTCTAATATTATGAAGGACAAACCTACAGGGGTATAACAAGGTCTCAGTCTAGTCAAGGTAGGGGTATCCTCCTTGAGGACCTAATCATGAATTAATGCTAGTTTGATGGATTCCATAGTGAAACAAATGAAAAGTTGCATATTAATACCTATGAGGCATGGAAAATAGGTCCATAAACATAAACCAAGTCTTAAATGACCCCATATGACAACCTATAGGCCTGTATAGACTGACATAGGTAGTTAGCTAAAAATAGGCCTTTCTCATGCCAAATGAGATGAGGTTGATGGAGTATGGATTATAAAATGTGAAGGTTAATATAAAATACCCTAAAAATTCTTTAAAACACTTTCTAATCTTGGTTTTGTGGTGAGAAACCTCTAAATATAGTCAAAGTAACTCTATCGAAGTCAAAGCATGAGACCTAGTCTAATGTTTCCAAGGGGATAAGAAGGGGTTAGAGGGTAAAATAGATAGTAAATGGTTTGAATACATAATAGGATTAATAAATTGTCTTTTTTTTGTCCTAACCAAGCTCAATGAAATCCATTAAATCTCCTAATACAACCTATACCCTGCCTACCTTCATAGTTTAACTTCTTCATAAAGTTTGCCTTGGGAATTTGAAGAGTTGGAGGGTAAAATGGACGATTTATAATATAAAATTTGTTAAATATTACCCTTAGGAATAAAATAATGTAATTAAATAATCAATTTTCCAAAAATAACGGTGCATACCCTCTCTATTTTGTATCATAATAGGGGCAGTTTTCTCATGTATGAGGAGATAGTTTGAAGGAATAATGGTGAAATTGAAGGACCAGATGTCAAAAAATCCCAAGTGATTATTGGATATGCTGGAGGACATGAAAAAAAATCTAAAAATACTTTATATAATTCTTTTAATCAATCAATATGCTCTAACCAAGGAGTGTTACAATCATGTGTTAGGGAAACCCTTAGGGCTAAAGGCCTAGTTGAGGGCCATATGCATTTTCAACCTTTTACATGGTTTAAAATTTTCTAATTCATAATTTTGTGGGTAAAATTAATTTTTTAAATCCAAAAAGATTCAAAATAATCCATTGGAGGGTCAAATGGAGTCTCAAATGGCAGGCAGACCTATTGGTAAGGTCTAAACCTAATGCCAAACGGGGGTAAATTATCATTTTTAGTTGTTGATGAGATATTAAAGTGGTTTGAAAATGTTTTTGGAATGATTATACAAGTTTATAGACCATTTTTTAGAAAAAAAAATCCATAAATAAGACATTCTTGGCTTAAAATGACTCAAACCCTCACAAAAGTGCACAAAATTACTCTAATGGTCAAGATCAAATGCTCATAACTTTCATGAACTAATGCATGGGACCTAGAGGAAATTAGGAGAGTTGGAGAAGGTCTTTGAGGATCCTTCAGTGGAATTTGGATGGAATTATAATGTACTATATTCATGAACAAATGCTAAGAGGGCTATTCACTCTAAAACCCTCTCAAACCTTGTTTTGTGACCCAATGGGAGAAATGAAGCTGAAAGTGCCTCCAGATGGATGGATTTGACCATAAGTATAAAGGAGTAGTTTTTTAAAACTCTATGAGGTTCAAATCCATAGGATTAAATTATAAAAAATCCATACGGGTAGAGCATAAATCAAGTTTTCTTGACATAAAAAATAATATGGAGAAGGAAGGAAGGTTGGGAAACATGTCGAGATGTTTAAAAAACTTGAGATGTAAAAAATGAAGCATTAAAACTAGGATGAGAAGAAAAATAAGAAACCATAAAATTGGAATAAATGGTGGGAGGAACAACATTACAAATAGTTTTAGAAAAAAAATACTAGGCATAGAAGGGGAACCTCTATATGGTTGATCTATAATAGAGATGTGTCATTGGATATCATTTAACAAATAAAATATCCTTTAATCTTCTAGGATAATCTATGGTGTTTTTTTAAAACAAAGAATGTATTTTTAATATATCTTTATTTTCATTATAAACATCAAAAGTTTTAGGGCCACTCACAACATTAGAATTCACATTTACATATAAATACATAAAAATAGAAGAATCATTAATATCATTGAGAGGCATTATTTTCATTAAAATGGAATCATGAGTATAAATTAAATACATTTAAACAAAATCTACTTGTTTGAAATTCAATATATCTCTTCACATACTAGAGTCTTAGAATAATTTACCTTAGATTACATAATATGAAAACATATATTGCATGCAAATCTACCCTAAAATTTTAATGACAAACAAGGAAAATAAACTAGGGCTTGTAATAACTATAATGGGATAGGGCTAATGATGTTAAAAAGATAGAATTAGATTGAGGAAAATAATATCTAATCATAAAGAAGGAGTGTTCAAGTAAATTTAGGCTCCGCAAAATGTAATATGATAAAGTTTTACATAAAAAAATACTACTTTAAACCATAAACAATGCATAATGAAGATAAAGTAAAATTTATCAACATAAATAGTAAAGAATGTTGGAGTGGGGATTTGTACACTATCCACCATGGATGTATCATCACAAGAAATAAAATTAGGAAGAGAGAGTATAATAGTTTCATAAGAGATAATAGGAAGAGGAGGAGGAGGTGTGATATAAATCACAATAAGATCATCAAAAAGACTCTAAAGAGTGATCTAAATAGCAAAGGGACACTCTATGTGCTTCACATGGTGGTGTAGATTGCATGAAATGTGTATCAATAAGTGACTATAGACATAGTCACAAGATTGGGCCTAGTCATCATATTGACTTAGGTCAATAGGAATATGAATCTATCCATATAAGAATGGAATCAGGTCCTGATACATGAGTGAACTTTCATGTACACATTCCATGAAGCATAACTGATCTTCTAAAGAAGGACCACTAGTGTACTCTAAACCTTCCTCCTTTTAAGACTCTCAAATAAAGTCACCATGACTAAGAAAAGACACCAAGGAAGTGCAAGATTCCATATTATAAATTGTAATGAGCCCCTAAAACACACTCATGAATAGGATGTAAAAAATAGGAGAGAATGAATCCAAGTGAGAAATGAGTGCTGAAGTGATGAGGGATAATGTATGCTCAGATGTCATGATCTTGGCCTTGTGCACCTTGACATGACTACTTAGATGATTGATTTAGCATGTGTATAGCTAATTACTACACTCCTTTACTTAGTTGGAATGTATTAGTAGTTTGATGCTATGATATTGGGCTTCATGTTGGTATAGAGCATGTGTATAGCTATTGTTACACCCCATCACTTAGCTGGATCATATTGTTAGATTATGATGCTATGGTATTTGACTGCAGTGATGTGGTTATCATGTTATTATTCTACATTAGTGATATATAGATTACTTGATAGACTTGATATTTGATTATAGTTCATTATTTATTATTGTTTTATCAATTTTGGGATTATATACTACTGGTGGATCCATTCAGTGGTTACAGCAACTGCTTGAGAACTAAGTTGGATGTTGAAGTAAGCTTTTAGGGTAATGAAGTAGTTTTGAGTAGTTGAATGGATTTTGACAAGTGACCTAGTATTCTGGTTAGTGGATTAGAAAGTCATGTTATTGTTGTATAGTCATATTTTATATTACCTTGTCACAGTTATTATTATGACCTATCATATGGTTGTCGTCCTTGCGTGCTGCTTGATGTTGTTTTCATTTTATTGGATTCCCTCTCTTTTCTCCCTCCTACATATACCTCACCACCCCATATTTGTGAATTAATCCTCACCTATATTGGAATCCCTAAGGACATATCTATACCTATCACCATGACACCCTAACCCTTCCATATGATTTACTTTCCTTAGTGACAGGATGAGTGTTGATGGCCTGCACAATTGGTTAATATGGTGTTTAGACATTTAATAAAATTAAAATAATATTTGTGTTATTATTCTAATTTTTATTATTTTATGGTTGTTTAACATTTAATTAGTATTCTAAATAATATATTATTTTATTATTTAAAATTGTTGATTAGTTATATTAATATTTTATTGGCTTACAAGCCATATTTTGAAAAGGGTCTTAATGACCATTGACTTGGAAAGCTTTGAATAGGGTGGTGGGGGCATCACACAAAAAGGGTATGGGTCGATGGTTTTGGTGTTGGAGATTTTTTATCTCATCATTGCAATAAGTATGGTGTATAGTAAAGAGAGGATGGTAAATGATAGGTGGGGATGGGTAGGTGATGTGAGGGAAAAAGGAAGTATAGGAGGCATAAGGGGGAAGTTAGGAGATGAATTAGGGAAATATAATTTAGGTTTAGAAGAAAATTCAAGGAAGGATAGGTATGTATTAAAGTGAAAATAAGTGAAGTGACATGGAGTAAAGGAGGGGACAGAGAGTCATGGAAAAAAGATTCAACAACATACTTAAGGAATGTAGGGTAAGAAATGGAAATGAATGGTGTAAGGGGGGAATGATGAAAAGGAATAAGGAAGGTAGGGATGAAGAGGATAAGGAGAAGATAAAGTGGGAAGTAGGAAGAGATGGGTAAGAATGGAAGAGTGCATAGAGTAAGGACAAAAAATGAATGTACGAGGGAAAAGGAAATGAACAAGAGGATGGAGAAGATGTGAAGGAAAAAATGTAGATGGAGGTTGAGAAAAATGTAAGGAGGGAAAATGAGGATGCATATGGAAGGAATTAAATAAGGAAAAGAGACATCATAATACATAGATAAAGATATATATAGCAATAAGAGAGAAGTAGGAGGCAGGGTAGAGTAAGGATAAAAGCGTGGATAGGGCAGAAGATGGAAGAAAATGCTGAAAGAAAGAAAATATGGTGGGGGTTATCCTTATGACTGGGTGCTCCACCAAGTGAGTCTATTCCAACTTGATATATCTATTTTATCTAGAATAAATAATAACTATTAAACTAAATTTCGTATAACTTGATACACTTCCTTTGCATTTAAATTGGCAAGAAAATGGTCAATTTATTTAACTATTTTTTTCCCTACACATTGATTTGGGTTTATATCTTGACCTGGAGGTGTGCTGTCATTAAAAGGGATGTCGATGTCATTAATAAGTATACACCATGTTTTGGTTTATTTATCCTATAACTACTTATAATTAGACAAACATTAGTAATTTATTTGACCATTGCCTACCATGGAAATTAGATTGTCCGTGTTTTGCTAATTTTTGTCATCATAAAATGATAGACTTAATATCCATAATTCTTGTGATTTATCCTTGGGAAACATAGGTTGCTAGTTCAGTAGGTAATTTATTTAACCTATGGTTTTTGATGGTTGTCATACCTTGATCTTTGGCTACATTTGTAAAGGAAATCAATTTAGAATTAAGACAATACAATTTTGGGTTTTATTAAACCCCTTGAAGTATATTATTATTTTATAATTATAATATTCATATCTTATCAAATACACCCTTGTCCTTAAATCTAAAAGGTCAAGATTTAAATATATATATATATATATATATATATATATATTCCATTTTGACCTCCTTAAGTGGAATATTTTTGGGTATACCTGATAGAATGGGTAACAGTTCCCTCTCCTTGTGTTTCATACCAAGCCATTTATTTTATCAAAATTAGGAAGTTTGACTGGGATTATATTGGAAATTATAGGCATAACTCCTATTGCTATTTTATGCTTTTAGATCATAAAATCAATTGGAGATCTCTAAATTTTAAAGATGTGTTTGAGATGTTACTAATGTACTCCTTTTTGAATCGTGTTATGTTTGAAATTCCTCCCATAAATGGTTGCATCATGTATCAAATGACACTTCTAGTTATTTAAATATGTTTAAATATGTCTCAAAATTATGGGGATGGTATATACATTTTAGTATTAATAATGTTGGGCCATGTAGGAATATATTTATATATATGTATATGTACATATATATGAGGCATTTTTCAGAACATTACTTATGCAACCCAACCATTTACATCCTTTTGAACAATTTAAATTTCTAATTATATGAATTTGTCCTTGAACAAAGATTCCTCGTGTGTTTATTTTGGCATGTTATAGTTTTTATTTTATTATGGAATTTTGTATGCTTAGTGTATTGCTAGTTTGTGAGAAAAGGACAAAGACCTATTATTAATATTATCTTCTATCGAGGGTTTCCTATTTTTAATTAAAACCATTTAAGTGACCTACTATACCTTTTCTCTCATGGACCTGATTTTAATGCTCACCCCAAAATACCCTATATCGATTATTGATTTAAATCAATTTATTGTTGTATGTGGTTAGAACCTTTACTTCCCTTATGGAATATTTTTAATTGCTAGATCTTTCTAGGTTTTAATTTATTTTTATATTGAATTGTTGCCTTGGGATTATGGTATGGTTGAGTTGCTTGATTAACCTACTATCTATTTCTATTTATTGGTCCTTTGACCTTGTTGAGTATAAATTTAAGTTATACACGGTCTATTCTATCCTGCTTTAAGATTTCATGGGGTGTGCCCTTATTGGAATTTGTGCCATTTTTTTGGTGTAAGTTTTCTATTGTGATGCCCCATGGTTTGGAATCTAACCTGCTCAGAACTTCCTCCTTGACCCTGGTTACCAGAACCACCATCTAGCTAATGGTTGAGGTGGTGAGGGCCACTAACAGTCAGGCTCATAGGGCTGTTTGGGAGGGTTGGTCTAATATAGTTACTTTTTGCTCCATGCTTGGATGGTCTTGTATATATATGAAGTAAAATGGTAATGAACCATTTATGTTATTTATACATCCCTTGATTTATTGATGATTTTTAATGATTATTTGATGTTGAGCATAGTTAATATTTTATCATGTTTTGATGTTGGATATTTATGTTGATATGCTAACATGTGTTGATGGAATGAAAGAAAAGGAATACAATCATAAATAATAACAAGCCAAAATTGTACATTGCTAAAAGTGATTCATTGCATATGTAAATTCATTAAATGTTAATCAGTTCTCTTCCATCTACTAAAGTATCTTGTTGGCATAATTAAGGTAGTATTATTCTTTGAGTTGATCATACAATTTTATTAAGTTATTTAGACATGATGTTGACACTAGCTTAGAGTAACTATTGGACATAACCATCATAGTGTTGGTTTCTTGATTGAGGCTTATAATATTGATCAGTTGGATAAGATGGTTTCATGGATATCATGAGTAGTGTTATTCAGATTTATGCATATGTTAATTGATAAAGAAACCTACTAACTTGTGAATAAAGGAAACTAATGTATTGATTATCCTATATGTATTTGAATTGATCACTTAATTTGGCATGTATACATACTTGAATATGGTGGCTAGGAGTACTAGTATATTGTAATTCGACATTGTAGAATAACTATTGAGAGTCATTGAGGTTTTACTTCTAGATACATATATTCATGCTCTTTAATTTTGATATACATGGAAATTTACTCTTGATAGGTGTAATCATGGCTCTTGAGTTGATATTATGTAGGCAAAACATACTTCCTATCTTGGTGTTTAGACATTCTTGGGAATACTCTCTTGGATCATTAGCAACCTAAGATTTTATCTTGATTGATACCTATTGTAGGAATATCTAATAAAATTCCCTGGATATATATATTTATGCATGCTCATGGTTCCTTTCTTTATATATGTTGGAAATATCTTCCATGATAATATGGGTATGTTGGACTAATCCTTAGTTGGCCTCCAACTCTTATATGAAATATAAAGACTCTTATATGTTCTAACTTGTATATAAATTTATATGAACAAGTTCTTGTAAGAGGATGCCATGCATTTATGGATAGTGTAGTTAAAATCCTGTTGGCATGCTTGGGACTTGTGATATTATATATTCAAGTATGTGTGTGGTATAAATCAATCCCTCAATGATTATTCCCATTCTTAAGCTTGGATTTAATTACAATACTGGAACAGAGGAGTTGATTGGTTGTTAAGGTCATGTCTTATGAGTGTATGTTCATCTTAATGTTAAATCAAATATCTAATTATGGAAAAGCATGAAATATTAAATCTTTTGAAATGAGGTGTTAATGGTAATGATTTATGATACATTCCTTTACTTTTAAGCTATATGAATAAATCAACTAAAAAATATCTAGGTGGTATATCTTTTCTATGTGTTGGAATGTACATTTTCTAATTCTCTTATGATGAAATGTATGTATATTACCTTATCCTCCTATTGGTCTAAATCCTCATTGAGTAAGATATAGATCATGAGGTGAGGTTATAGTTGCGCCTAGTTCCTCTAAAAATTGGTTACTTATGTTTTCTCTAATTGGTTCATGATGGAAATGGTAGTATACTCAAAAAACCTATACTGATGCATATAATAACCATAATATTCTACCAAGTTGGGTATGATGGGGAAATGGATATATGCATGGTTACCTTGTAAGTTATTTTAATGATTAATATAATTTCCAAATCATGTTGAGTTTCTTAGTATGTTGTTGGGATGGCTAATATTGCTTCCCTACCTAAACTATCAGTTGATTAAACAATCTATATTGAGCCTTTCATGTTTGGATACCACTATATCATTAGCTGTATGATGACGTAGTATTGACTTCCTTATGTTTGGTATTACATTGGCTATTGCCAAAATGGGATGGTTTATATTGATTCCTTGTATGGTTATCACTATCACCTCATCAAGTAGATGATGAATTAACCCCATTGTATCCTTGATCATTTATTTGGATCATGACAAGCATTCTTGTAAATTGATTAAATCTCTTTATACATATGATATCCTATTAGGTGCTTGTGAGACCTTGCTTACTTATCATTTATCCCAGTTGTCATAGTTGTTAATTATGTTAACATGTCAATTCTTCCCTGATTGATGCATAGGACATGGTTTCACCTATTATCTTGATGGACTCATTGTAAACCAATTATGGCATTGGATGTCAATGTTAACCTTTTTGGTTGTGCTTAGGTGAGTATGCTATGAAAGTATAACTATCTTTGGCAAGAAAGTTTGGGTCTATGATGGAACCAATGTGTAATGTGATATACAACTTCAAAAAAACATTTTGGGGTTGTTTCATTTGGTATTAGATCAATGTTTCTTCTCTAGGTAACTCTAGGATTGGTAGAGTTGCTTCATGGTGACCATTGAGTTGTCTCAATCAGGTAGAATTGAGAAACAATTCTGAAGACAAATAAACTTTAGGTTTAAGGTTAAGATGTGATATTTTACTTGCTATTATAATGTTTCACGCATCACTCAAAAGGAATGATTCTAAGGAATCTATATTTTATAATATGATAGTTATTATCACCTCTAGCCTTGGTTTGGGTTAACCCTTCCCAAATTTAGCTGGATTAGGGTAAGTCTCACCTATCAACCATTGACTTGTATGGATGGGTCAATGAGATTTAGGTGATATAGGCTCCACTCTTAGAATAAGGGGAATGTTGTTTGAGTATCTATGGTTGTATTGTATGGGTGAGCCTTCCTTAGATACTTAGAACATTATGACCTAGGGAAGACTTAGGGTTCGAATTAAACCTGGAGGGAATGATAGGGTATGAAAAAGACTAAATTTATTGAGAAATTTAGTGAAGTTTTCACTCTTCACTCATGAAAATGATTGCCTTGAACTATTGAGAACCCATGAACTTACATGGGTGTGCTATCCATGTTCATGCTATGGATGGTTTTAGTGGAGTGGACACATCTCCACGGTGTGAGTTTCTTGTGGATAACAAAGCTACCCCACCTCTTTTTAGGTTATAATAAGTTTATTATGCATAAAGTTTTAAATAATGATATTGTGGTAATAGTTGTGGTAAATAGCCATATATTTTGGCTTGGCCTGGGTGTTACTACAAGCGACATGGGGTAGTAATCTTGCAATTTTATTATGGTAACAATGACTGAGAGGCATTGGTTCATCGAATGTATTAGATTTTTAAGAAAATTGAGGAGGTTTTGTTGTTTAATGTGTTGCCTAGTTGATTAAATGGTAGCTGTTATGCATTATGTAAATACATGAGCTTTTGTAGAGATGAAAACTTATGAATTTCAACTAAGTTAGTTTTGGTTTTATTAGCATCTTTTAGGTTAATTGGATGATGTATTTCAACTAGTTTTAGCATGTTTTTTATGATCATAAATCAAATTTATGTCTAGGATATACATTTAATTCATGGATATGTTTGATTCCATGTATATGTTGATTGATCCTGGCTGGGTTATATATGCATAGTGATGAATATTTGACTTAACTTCATCTTGACACACATGAGGATGTTTATTGAGATGTTAGATATGTCTTGTAGCTATGAGGGTGTTTATTACAAGTTCTTATTGAACTTGTTGATCATGAGGAATTTTGATTCCCATAATAGTGATATGGTACTCTTCTTGAGCCTTGGCTAAGCTCACTATTTCCCAAATTGATGTTGCATTTAAACAAGCATCTCCTTTCAACCTTTGACATGTTGGATTACGTCAATTGGTTGAATTATGATAAGATTATTAATATAATTCTATGATAATTCTTGGATATCCATAGATTACTTGCATGAGCAAGCCATCTGATGAGATTGATGTATGATATCTTGGGAGGACCAAGGGTGCATCTCAATTCTGGAGGGCCTAATGGGGTGAGTGTGATGGACTTGCATGAACAAGTTAAGAGTTTTAGATTGATTGTGTGATACCATTGATAGGTAGTTGATGTCTTTTGAATGGCATCTACACATTGGGTGGACCAATGTAGATTCATGGACCCTTATGCTTTGTAAAACTATGTGTTTAACTATTTTAATGTGGAAAAAATACCTTGGCATAGCTACCTATACCTGATTATGCATTTATCTTACACTACTCCTCCCTTCATATACATTATTTTATGTTATTATATAAGTTTGTGAGATGTGAAAGTTCTTAACCATGTGAATTGTGTGAACTTTTCATAACATCTAGTTGGCTATCTTGGTTTTATAGTTGTGTTATGTATAGGATACCTTGTATTGCCAAAATATAAATTGTGAATTCAAACACTTGTGTATTATAATTTTGTTTTAAAATCTGAATCTCTTGTTAATATTGCCAAGATATAGTGCCATGATGTATTGTAATTCCACATCACTATTTTAGTTTTGAACATCGACGCAAGTATGAGGTTGAAGGTAAATAAAAACTATTTACAAAACGGTTTAGACTGGGTATGGGCTAGGGAGTGGAGTCTATCATAGGCTAAAAATCCACTTCACTCCTTTGCATGAGGTAGCCACCTGATTCATTCAGAGTTTGCACCATGAGAGCCACATATTGGTCATGGGGCCCTCTTACATAATAGTCACCTTATGATTTAGTGTTCTTTAGATGCCTCCTTGAGGTTGCTTCAAAATTAACCTATGTGGAATCTCTTTGTGTAATCCTTATGAAGTAATAACTAGTCTTACATTATGGATGTATATGCAAATTAGAAAGGAGGTACTTGCTGAAATGCATGCATGTGTTGGCATGTGGGTATAGACGTACTATGATTGAGGTATCACTTGTTATACATGTTACACATATATTCTGATATGAATATATTTATATATTATTTTATGCATGACTGGATAAAATGTTGGTCTTATGTTTGGCATGAACACTATAAGTCCTGATTAGGCATATTTTTTACACTTGGGTACCCTTGTCTTTTTCTTTATTATCTTTTGTTGTCATGAGGTAAGTGCAGTTTGATGGTGGAACTATGATTCCTCTAACCATTGTGTGATCTCACAAAGTTTTTAGAGAAAATGTGGTAAAACTTTGGGTAACATGTATGGCCTTAGTTGGATTATCCTATTATTTAGTGTGGATAGTGTAGGACACTGTAGTATCCCCTGGATGGTATTTTTTGATTTGGAACTAACCATTCAAAATGGATTACTATTCTTTGAAAAAATTCTATGATGAATGTTGATTAAATTATGCATAGGGCATAATGTGTGTTGGTACAAACACTATTTGTAGATTGAATTTATGTTTAAAATATTAATGAGATTACATAATTTGCAAATATGATCATAAATTTATAGTTTTATATGGTATGTTCTCCTCTTTATAAGAGGAATGTCTAGATAATGTTTGATTCTCTATCAATTTTTAATTTAATTATTGGAAAATTATTAAAGATGCTTATATTTCACCATATTTTAGTTGAAAGAGGTATGCTTGAAAGGAAATAAAATATTTTTGTTGGCCTTTATTGAGATGGGAAAATTCATTTCCATGGCTAGTAATGTTATTTTCCTTGGAAAGTTACACCTATACATGTGGATGAATTTCTATAGTTTTATTAAAAATGTTCTTACAATGGTGGTATATCATTGGTATGTGTACTAATTAAGTATATGAAAATGTACTCTGAGTTGGGATGTGTAATTGAGCATTTAATGTTGTAATGACTTATTATTCTTCTAGTGTTGTATGACACCTGAGTCAATGAGAATTTCATTGTGATTATATTTATGATTTATGTTGGGGACATCAAATGTATTTTTCTTGGATGGAGTACTTATTCCTCTTGCTTATTATTATGTAAAATGTTGGTTTTTCCTAATTAATTTTATGATTGAGTAGATGAAACCTTTATAAATAAAGTTATAAAGTTCCTTGGAACAACCAGGTCCTTGGTTGATAATATGTTCATCAGGATGACTCCTTTCTAAGAGGGCAAGGATGTCATGATCTTTCCCTTGTACACCTTCATATAACTGCTTAGATGATTGATTTAGCATGTATATATTTGATTAATACACTCCTTTACTTAGTTGGACAACATTATTATTCTGATGTTGTGGTACTAGTCTTCACGCTAATATAGATCATGTGTATAGCTAATCTTACACCCCCTCACTTAGTTGGATCATATTGTTAGATTCTAATTCTATGGTATTTAAATATAGTGATGTTGTTATCATGTTATTATTCTATATTGGGGATATATATATTGTTTGATATGCTTGATATTTGATTACAATTTATTATTGATTATTATTTTATCAATTTTGGGATCAGATACTATTGATTGATCCACTCAGTGGTTATAGGTACTAATCGTGAACTAGGCTAGATGCTAGCATCAACTTTTTGGGTAGTAGAGTGTTTTTAAACAATTAGATGGATTTTGATAATTGACCTATTATTTTGTGTAGTGCCTTGGATAGTCATGTTATTGTTGTATAGTCATATTTTATATGACCTTATTGCGGTTGCTTTTGTATCCTATCATATGGTTATCATCCCTACATTCTTTTTGATGTTGTTTCCATTTGCTTGGACTCCCTCTCTTTTCTCCCTCCCGCATACACCTCACCACTCTATCTTCATGAATTACTCCTCGCCTATCCTGAACTCCCTAAAGACATATCTAGACCTATCCCCATGACACCCCATCACTTCCATGTGATTTACATTCCTTGGTGATAGGATGAGTGTCGATGGCCTATTGAATTGGTTATTATGGCGTTTAGACATTTAATAAAATTAAAATAATATTTGTGTTATTATCCTAATTTTTATTATTTATCTTTATTATTTTGTGGCCATTTAACATTTAATTAGAATTCTAAATAATATATAATTTTATTATTTAAAATTACTAATTAGCTACATTAATATTTTATTGGCTTACAAGCCATATTTTGAAAAGGGCCATAATGACTATTGACTTTGAAATATTGGTGTAGGGTGGTGGGGGAGCCACACAAAAGGGGTATGGGTCGAGGGTTTTGGTGGGGTAGATTTTTTCTCTCATCATTAAAATAAGTATGATATATAACAAGGATAGGATGGTGAATGGCAGGTCGAGGTGGGTAGGTGATGTGAGGGAGAAAAGAAGATAGGAGGTGTAAGGGGGAATTCAAGAGATGTGTTGGGTAAATATAATACTTGTGTTGAATAAAAAATAGAGAAGGATAGGTATATAGGAATGTGAAAAGAAAGGAAGTGATGCATAGTAGAGGAGGGGATAGAGAGTCATAAAAAAATAGTCAATGATGTAGGGAAGGAATGCAGGGTAAGAAAGGGAAATGAATGGCATAAGGGGGGAGTGATGACAGGGAATAAGGGAGATAGGGAGGAAAAATACAAGGAGAATATATGATGGGAAGTAGGAAGACATAGGGGATAATGGAAGAGTGTGTGGAGTAAGAAAAAAATTGAATGTAGGAGGTAACAAAAAAGGAATATAAGGATGATGAAGAAGATGTGAAAGGAAAAATGTAGCTAAATAAGGGTTGAGACAAATGTAAGGAGGAGAGAAGAGGATGCACATGGAAGGAAGTAAAGAAACAAGGGAGATGTTAGAATGCGTAGAGAAGGAGATACATAGTAGGAAGAGAGAAGTACGAGGTAGGTCAGAGTAAGGAGAGAAGCGTGGACAGGGGAGAAGAGGGAAGAAAACCTAGAAATAAAGAAAATATGAAAGGGGTTCTCCTTATGACTAGGCACTCCACCAAGTGAGTCTCTTCCAACTTGAGCTAGCAATTTTTTCTAGAATATATAATAACTATTAAACTAATTTTCATATATCTCAATACATTTCCTATGCATTTAAATTAGCAAGAGAAGGATAAATTTTTTAACTATTTTATTTTCCCTACACATTGATTTGGGTTTATCTCTTGACCTAGAGGTGTGTTGTCATTGAAAGGGTTGTCCATGTCATTAATAAGTACACACTATGTTTTTGGTTTATTTACCTTGTAGATGCTTATCATTGGACAAACATTAATAATTTTTTTGACCACTTCCTACCATGTAAATTAGATTGTCCTTGTTTTACTAATTTATATCATCATCAAATGATAGACTTAATGTTCATAATTCTTGTGCTTTATCCTTGGGTGACCCAAGATGCCAGTTTATTAGGTAATTTATTTAACCTATGGTTTATGATGGTTGTCATATCCTACTCTTTGGTTGTATTGTAAAGGAAACTAATTTAGGATTAAGACAATGTGAATTTATGTTTTATTAAACTACTTGAAGTATATTATTCTTTGATAATTAGAATTTGCAAATTTTAGCAAATGCATCCTTGTCCTTAAATCTAAAAGGCTGATATATATATATATATATATATATATATATATATATATATATATATATATATATATATATATTCATTCCATTTCAACCTCCTTAAGTGGAATATTTTTGGGTGTACCTAATATAATGGGTAGTGGTACCCTATCCCTATGTTCCATACTAAGCCATTTATTTTATCAAAATTAGGAAATTTGATTGGGATTATATTGGAACTTATAAGCAGAACTCCTATTGATGTTTTTCCTTCTAGATTATAAAATTGATTAGAGATCTATACATTTTAAAGATGTGTTTAAGATGTTACTTATTCACCGCTTTTTGAATCGTGTTCGATTTGAAAGTCTTCCCTTAAATGGTTGCATCATGTATCAAATGACACTTCCAATTATTTAAATATGTTTTAGTATGTCTTAGAATTATGGGGATGGTATATACATTTTGGTGTTAATAATGTTGGGCCTTGTAGGAATATATTGATATATATGTGTGTATACATATATACGAGGCATTATCTGAACCTTTCCTTATGCAACCCAACCATTCACATCCTCTTGAAGATGTTGAAGTGTTAATTACATGAATATGTCCTTGGTCGAAGATTCCACATGTGTTTGTTTTGGAATGTTGTGGTTCTAATTTTTTATGGAATTTTGTATGCTTAGTATATTATTGGATTGCAAAAAAAGGGTGAAGCCATGCTAGTAACATTATCTTATATCAACTTGATTATAATACTTAGGTATCATATGAGGTCATGAGACCTCATAGTGATCCAAAAAATCCCCTATATCTATTATTTATTTAAATCTATTTATTGTTTTATGTGGTTGGAATCATTGATACCCTTATGGAATGTTTTTAATTACTGGATCTTTTTAAGTTTTAATTGATTGTTATATTGAGTTATTGCCTTGGGATTGTGGTATTGTCAAGTTGCTTGATTACCTTGCTTGGTTGTTTCTATTTATTGGTACATTATCCTAGTTAATTATAATTATTAAGTCATACATGGTGTATTCTATCATGCCTTAAGATTGTATGGGGTGTGCCCTTGTTGGATTTTATGCCATTTTGTTGGTGTATGTTTTGTGTTGTGATTTCTAATGGTTTGGAGTCCAACCTAATTAGAACTTTCTCCTTGACTCTAGTTGATGAAACCAACATGTAGCTGATGGTTGGGGTGGTGTGGGACACCAATGGTTGGGATCATAGGGTTGGTTGGGAGGGATGGTCTAGATCAGTTACTTGCTGATCCATGCTTGGATAGTCTTGCATATATATTAAGTAAGTTGGTAATGAACCATTTATGTAATTTATACATCCCTTTCTTTATTGATGATGTTTACTAATTATTTGATGTCGGACATAGTATTTTATCATGTTTTGATATTGGATATTTATGTCGATATGCTAACCTATGTAGAAGAATGCAGGAAAATAAATATAAGCTTAAATAATAATAAGCCAAAATTTTACATTACTAAAAGTGATTCATTGCATATCTAATGTCATTAAATATTAATCAATTCTCTTCCATATACTAAAGTATCTTATTGGCATAAATAACACAATATTACTCTTTCAGTTGATCATATTATTTTACTAATTTATTTATACTTGATGATGTCACTACCATAGAGTAACTATTGGACTTAACCATCACAGTGTTGGTTTCTTGATTGAGGCCTATAATCTTGATCAGGATAAGATGGTTTCATGGATATCATGAGTAGAGTTATTCATATTTATGCATAGGTGTAATGAATATGGATATCATGAGTAGAATTATTTAGAGTAGATTTATTTTAATTGATCACTTAATTTGGCATTTAGACATAATTGAATATGTTGGACATGAGTACTAGCATGTTGTAATTCTGAATTATAGAATAACTGTTGAGAGTCATTGAGGTTTTTCTTCTAGATACGTATATTCATGCTCTTTAATTTTGATATATGCGAAAACCTACTATTTATAGGTGTAATCATGGATCTTGAGTTGATATTGTGTAGGCAAAATATAATTTGTATCTTAGTGTTTAGGCATGCTTGGAAATACTTTCTTGGATCATAAGCAAGTTATGATTTTATCTTGATTGATACTTATTGTATGAATATCTAATAATGTTATCTGGATATATATATTTATGTGTGATCATGGTTCCTTTATATATATATATATATATATATATAATATACACACACACACATACATATATATATGTATCATATATATATATATATATATATATATATATATATATATATATATATATGTATATATATATACATACATACATATATGTATGTATGTATATATATATATATATATGTATATATATATATATATGTATATATATATATATGTATATATATATATATATGTAATATATATATATATATATATGTATATATATATATATATATATACATACATACATATATATATATACATATATATATATATATATACATATATATATACATACATATATGTATGTATATATACACACATAAATATATATATATATATATATATACATACATACATATATATATATATATATGTATATGTATGTATGTATATATACATATATATATATATATATATATATATATATATATATATATATATATATATATATATATATATACATACATACATACATATACATATACATATATATATATATATATATATATATATATATATATATATATATATATATATATATATATATATATATATATATATATATATATATATATATATATATATATATATAAAATAGAAATAGCTTCCATGAAAATATTGGTATGTTAGTTGGTCTTCAACTCTTGTACGAAATATAGAGACTCTTGTATGTTCCAAATTGTATATACATTTATATGAATAAGTTCTGGTAAGTGGATACCATGTATTTATAGATAGTGTAGCTAAAATCCTATTGGCATTCTTAGGACTTGTGATATTGCATACTTAGGTATGTGTGTGGTATAAATAAATCCCTCAATTATTGTTCCTATTATTAATCTTGAATTTAATTACAATACTGGAATAGAGGAGTTATTTTGTTATTAAGGTCATCTCTTATGAGTGTATGTTCATCTTAATGTTGAAGAAAATTATTATTTATGGGAAATAATGAAATCTTAAATCATTTACAATAAGGATTCAATGGTAATTATTTATGATACATTCCTTTACTTTTATTCTATATGAATGAATCAAATAAAAAATATCTAAGTGGTATATCTTTTCCATGTGTTGGGATGTACATTATCTAATTTTGTTATGATAGAATGTATGTATATTACCTTATCCTCTTGTTGGTCGAAATGCTCATTGAGTAAGATATGGATCATGAGGTAAGGTTATACGTGTGCCTAGTTCCTGTATAACCTGGTTACTTATGTGTTCTCTAATTGGGTCATGATGGAACTGGTAGTATACTTGAACAACTTATACTAATGCATATAAGAACTATAATATTCTACCAATTTGGGTATGATGGGGAAATGGATATATGCATGGTTACCTTGTACAATGACATATGATTAAAAATATATATTTAACCTTTCATGTTTGGTCGTCACTATATCACTACATATACAATGACATATGATTGAATTCCTTATGTTTGGTATTACATTGGCTATTTCCAATATGGGATGATTTATGTCGATTCCTTAATAGTTATCACTATCGCCTCATCAAATAGATGACGAATTAAC
>JARHVA010005933.1:0-100000 GCA_037957365.1 Torreya grandis
AATAATGGAATACCATGAATATAACTTTGAGCATCACATACCTCATAATTTTTTCTGCCACTTCATCATAGCGCCGAGGGAAATATTCCATGAGAAAGCCTCATTAATAATTAGTTATTTTCTTAACCTCACTCAAGAATTGTTACTCATATTTTTAATGATTATTATATTTTAAATACTTTGGGTCCTCAACCCTAAGACTCATAACTTGAGAAATTAAACCCTTATAAATTTCCATAATCACATTGTTGATTTCGACCTGGCATTCATTCTAAATGTCAAAAAATTATTTGGAGAGGTATTGGTCATACCCATTAATGTTTTTTGTGAAAATCACTAGCCCACATATTTGGATGATATCCCATACCTACACATTATACTTGATTCTCCAATCATACACTGGCTCTAAACAATGCAATATGCCTCTCATTTTATTCATCACAGAGCTAGCACTTTTCATATTACATATAAATAATAGATACCTTTTGCATTGAAAAAAACACTCCTTATCAATAGACTTATTGGAGATCCACCCATACATCCTTTTTGATCTCTGAGTGAAATTATTACAACATAAATCATTTCCTTCCACACACAAGTAATTATTAATACCAATCATTTCAATAAATTTCATTTCAAAGCTTAAACTATATTCCTTATGACCCTCTATAATCATTTTTTCACACCTCATATCCTTTACCATTTGAACTCCCCATAACTCCATAAGAATTTCTACTAGATGATTCATTTGGTACCCCATACTACCTTCATAATCACCTATAATATGACCATGTTCATCCCTCAAAACTCCACCAATGGTATACAAACTTAGATTACCTTAAAAGAGCCATCAAAGTTTAAATTTATCAAACATAGGAATAATCTATTATAACATGTTTTTTGAGTTAAATGTTAGAATCCACTGGTCTCTCATCCTCAACATTAATATTCTAATTATTATCAATCATTTATTCATCAGAGGAAAAAAAATTATTCTTACCCCACTTAATAATTTTCCAATTTCCATAAGGAGATTTACAATTTGATAAAAATAATTTTAGGAGATGCCTTTGTTTCCCTAAAAATTATATTAATATATTCCCTCCAGATCCCCATAAAATGTGGGAAAAAAATTATCCAAATTTTATTTAATTATTAGTTCAAAAATAGTGAATTACAAGCCATCTAAGGATAAAGAGAAACATTACTAACCCAATTCAATTTTAATTTACTTAAAATCCCCCCCCCCCCCCCCACCCACCTTAAAATACCTAGTGTTATTCATGTATAAAAGACCTAATTTGGTTTATATGACCATTTTAAGCCACACCCTAATTCTATTAAAGATTTTAAAACCTAATTATAAATAACAACTTGAAATTTTAAATAAGTAATTGTTTGTGCCTCCTAAAAACCTGATTAAGTCAAGAAGGCCATTTTTTGTTTTTTCACCATTAATTCTCACTCGATTGTTAGTTTTTTGAAATATTTATGGTGCTATAACTCTCATTGCATCCCATACATTTTTTTATTTTCAATTTTTGGTAATTGTGTCTAGTAAAATCTATTCATGTTTTCCTTCTGTGTTTTACTAATGAGATTTTTATTGTCAAATTTTAAATTATTTTTATTTTTGGTAGGCATAAAGTGTAGAATGGAAGAGGATGGAACAAATTTTGGAGGTAAATAGGTAATTAGTGACTAAAATTAATGAAATTAACTATATTTTGGAGGGAAATTAACTTCCTCATGAAGTTGGACACACACACACACACACACACACACACACACACACACACACACACACACACACACACACACACACACACACACACACACACACACACACACACACACACACACACACACACATATTGGCACATATAATACTCAATAAGTGTTAGATTTTTGTTCCTATGAGGAGAGATATTGAGCCAATCACTTGTCTAAAATTTAATTATTCCGTATCTTAATTTACCCATCAATTTTTTATCTTGTCATTATGATTTTGAGTTTTATAACTAGTGGATTATTGTGGGTTTGATAATGATTGTCAAAATAAATATTTTTATTTATATAAGACTTTGGATCTTTGTTTGCAATATAAACATGTGAATCATGATTAATATCTTTCATTTAATATTCTAGTTCACTTATAAGCTTGCATCAACTCCATTTATGATAGTGCACATTCTGATTAGGAAAGATACCAATTTGTGGAGTCCACTTGATCAATAATTTTAAATTTGTCTTCATGATAGTCGGATTTTCTTTCTTTTTTACCTCTCTTTGGTATTTTTTATGTAAAAAATAAGGTTGCATAAAATTTATCCCAGGGAAATAATTACAATGTTTGATATTTTATGAGTTAAAAGTGTGAGATTTAAACTATAATAATGGAATCTCTCAGATATCCATGCAATAATTTGAGGCTACAAGCCTTCTTCATGATCTCTCTCTCCCTCTCTTCCTTTGGAAATTCTCTTCAATCTATAATTTGGTAGAGGATTTCATTATATTATACGTGAATCTATATCAAAATAGACCCCTTATTATCCTTATATAGGATTTGGGTGATATTTCAATCCATGTAACTATTTTAGATCCCCAAGCCCATTCAACTTTCTTTCCCCACAATATTGTTTTATTAATTTACTAATTAAGATATTCCTTATATAAAATATATAAAAGTATTCAATTCTAATTCATTTCCATAGAAACCTATGAACATATCACCATGTAAATATAAGCTACCTATCATGTCATGTATGCATTCATTTATTATCTATATCCTGCTTTCTACATTGAATTATACTTCATGTTTTCATACCACAATATACATAAGACTAATGTAGGCCTACATGGATTTATAATCAAACAAGTTTGAATTTTGTGAATTTTCACCATGAGCCATTCCATTTTACATCCCCACTCTAAGTGTTTTCTCCACACTTTGACGTGATTTTTACATGTGCCCAAAATTATCCTGCTTGTGTTTCTCTTATGTTATAAGTACTATGTGAAATCACATTCCTCAGTTATTTTATTAAACTAAAAAGTCACTTCCACACAAATTTATTATTCCTTCAATATTTATTTTTAGATTTTATCTCAAAAAAATTACATGTTTTCACCTTGCACCATTACTTTAGGTCCTTCATAAAATTAGACTTAGTTATCATTAAAAAATCAATATTTAATCTACACCTAGGATGTTATTTCATGAAAGATAGGGAAGTTTGAATGTGATTTCTATCTCACAAGTGAAATTATTCAAGATAATGACCATTGTGACCAATCTATATCATATCTAACTATGATGACTCTTCAATTATGTGATTCTTCCACTTTACTAAGTATTACTTGCATTATTTCCCACATGTCCTCTTTATGACATTATAGTCCAATATGGGCACTATTTCATCTCTTCCATTTTTTGGCATTTATGTTTCCATTCAAGAATCTATGATCATGTTCCCTTCCCCTCATCATCATATGGGAATTCATAGTTATTACATATCAACCACATTGAATATGGATGCAATGATGATATCTTATATCAAATATATCTCCCATACATTCATTAAGAATTAGTGTAATAATTTACATGAAATTATTTTATTCATCCTTAGTTTGTCATGTGTTCCTTGTGGGAACCATTTTTTATTGAAATGGACCAATACAAGGTATCTTACATACAGCTCTATATTTTTTGTACATATCATCCATGCACTCATTGTACTCATCTCATCCATGCACTCATTGTACTATGAATTTCTCTAATATTGAATTTTTCTTGACTTTTAATGTGACTCTCACATGAATATTCCATGTAATCTTAGTCATCTACACTCCTTCCATGTGTTTCCCTATTGTCCCTAAACTCTAAAAATCCCCTTGAATTTCTTTTATTTACTACCTAAAAAGGTTTTTTCCTAGTGATACATTTTACTAAATTATTGTACATGAACATTTATTAAGCCAAAACTATATCCCACTATATGGGTTTATCTTCAATTGAGTATCTAAGAAAATTTCATAACCTTATTTTCACCACCTAAATTTATCTGTCAGTCTATGGGTGGTATGTTGAATCAAAATTTAGAATTTTCCCCAAATTATTCTATATTGTATGATAGAAGTGGGCTAAAACTTTGTATTGATGTTAGATACTATGCTATCTATAAAAATATGTAGGCTCACCACCTCTTTGGAAAAAAATATGTGTCTTTGTCTTATCACTTATATTTTTACATGTGATAAAGTGTGTCAATTTTAAGAATCTATCCACCACAATAAATATGTACTCATTACCTCTTTGAATTCCTATAAATCCTAACAAAAACTTAGTATTAATTCTATCCATTGTGTTATTTGGAGTATGGAGTCATCATTACAACCCTAAATTTTGAATATTCCCCTTTTACAAATGTAAAAATATCCACCTTTGCATATATTCACACACATGTATGAGCATCCTATGCCAATAATATATTTTAACAAACTATGGAAATGGTTAATCATAGAAAAACATTTTGACCAATCCTCCATTGTGCTTATCCTTGATTATATTCTTCTACATTGATCTTATGGGTATGTGTAATTTTACTCCCATCAATAACATTCCTTCTTATGTGTGGTAATCCATTGATGATGTGTTATGCCCACACTTGTTGTTGCATCCTTTCCATGTGTCCTAAAAAAATACTTACATTCAACATAAAACTCCTTCATAGGGTCAAAACCCATGAATTCTACTCACACAACATTCAACACTAGCTATCTCCTGCTTAGTGTTTCATCAACCTTGCTTGATTTCTGACTTCAATGATTCAACACAAATTCATAACATTATAGAAAATACATCCATTCCTTGTGTCAATAATTAAAATTTTATTGGATATCAATGAATTAAAAATCATTATGCTCTACGTAAAACATAAAATAATTTGACAATAAAGAGTGCCTTCAATTATTTATCACCTATAAAATAGCATAAAACTCTTGGTTATAGACTTAGTATTTAACTTTCACATCATTTAAATTCTTACTAAACTAGGTGATGATTATTCCATCTTGGATTAACATAGATTAGATTACTATGCCAATCATATCAAAATTCACTTGGAACACCTTGTTAATATATATAAGACCTAGTACTATCTACTTAGTCACATTCTTTTTAACCTCTCAAAATCTGTGATTTATTTATCCATGTGAATTCCTTGTGATATCATGTCAACACTTATATGATTTTGTCACATATCCCACTAAAGTTATAAATTAAATTGATATAAAATATTTTGAGACCATGAAAACTTCACGCTTTGAATGTCCTCCTTAGTGATGGCCATTCCACTATCATGCATACCTACTTTGTGTCTATTTTTAGACCTTCTTGGGATATCACAAAACCATTTATATTAAATCCATATTCATAAAGATACATTTATTCAAATTTATAAGAAAATTATCTTTGTGAAACATTATAACACATTCCATAGATGTGACAAGTGTTCATCCTTTGAATTTATAAATATAAGAATATAATCCAAGTATATAATTAAATTATTTCCCATCAATGGATTTAATTCTTCATTCATTAACCTAATAATTATACTCATTTTTTAAAACCAAACTATTATACTAGACACTTATATAGTACATCCTTCATCTTGAAGGATATCTTCCACTCATCTCCTTCCCTTATCTTAATTTGATGATACCTACACTTTAGATCAGTTTTAAAGAAATAATTTTCACCACTTAGGAAAACCATAAAGTCCTGCATGAATGGAATAGGAAACTAATACTTGATCATGACCTATTGATGGCCCTATAATTTATGCACATGTGCCATTTTACATCCTACTTTGGGACCAATACTCTAGGTACAACACATAGGCTCAAAATTTCCCTTATCAGTAATGTATCTAGTAGTTCATGAACTTACCTCTATATCTCCTCACTCTCTTTTGGTGTAACCCTTTATGTATACTTATTATAAAAAACTTTAAACACCAAGTATTTATGGTGAAAAATGATCCATATCGATGTAAATCCTCTTGGTACATGCTCGATACATTTTTGGTGAACTCTTATAAAAATTCCTTCACTTTATGTGGATTTTTTTCTTCCTTTTATTTCTTGATGATTGTGTTTTCCACTTTCATTATCTTTAGATTAAACTCAAATCATGCTTTCTCTTCTATGAAATTCAGTAATTTCTTTCCCAAAACTATCAACATTTGTGCACAATTTTTTTCCTCTTACATTATTTCTTATCCTTAAGTGGACTCAATGTGAACTTCCTACCATCCTTTTTGTAAGTAATAGATATTTTACATGTTGTCATGCACATTCGTTATTTACAATTTACTAGATCTCACTAAAATTACATGGCACTCAACATCACATTACACCACACCTCATCTTCGTATGTGCCTATGTTAAACTTCAAAAAGTATTTCTCATTTAATATAAATTGATAGACCTTCTGTACCCATGACACATTACATAGGTATGGGTTTGTCACCTTTTTCAAACCCAATTTATCCACCATATCACTTGAGACTATGTTATTTGTGTTTTTTTGGTCCATAATCACCTTCTAGTACTTACCTCTTTATTTTCACATTGCTCAAAATAGTTTTTCCTCTACATTGATTAATTTTATAATTTTCATTTATTCACTAACACTATATTCATCATTGAAATTTTTTTGTTCTCTAGATGTTCCAAATTTTTTTTGAGACAAAATACTTCACATCCTCATGCATGATGTACACACTAGTGTCAAACATTATTTTTTATTCCCCTTGTAGTAGTAGGCATTCATAAGAATTATTTTTGGTTTATCTACCTCTAAAGAATTTTCCTTGGAATCATATTCCCTTTCCTCATCCAAATATTCATATCCCTACTGATAAGTAGGATGTACTCACTCATGTGTTCCATTTATAATATCCACATGTTCCTTATTATTATTTCGCATGTGCATAATGTGATCTATTATTCTCTCCTTCTCTTTATAGGTTCTTTCCTATAGTTCCTCATCTTCCTTGCCTAAATATTCCTCTTACTCGTGAACTATTATACTATCTCCATAATATATTATCCTCTACCTTCAGTGTAAAGTTATAGGCCTCCCCTATAGTTTATATTCATGCCAAGACCATCTCTTATTCAATGGAGAGTTTCAAAACAATAAAATACCTTATGAACTTATCTTGAGAAGCCTCAATATGGCTTGATCTAATAGGGATACTGAATAAATCTTTTATTTACTCTTTGAAAACTAACTATTTTTCCCTCAAGTTTTACAACATATTGAATTAACTCCATAAAATAAGCATGTATGGAATTTTACTTAAACTTAAAAACCATTAGGTCACATCATTTTATTTTTTCCTTGCCTCTATTACACCATTAATTTTGAAATCCATCCACCATAGCACCAAGTGACCTTTTAACTTAGTTTGTGTCACCTTTATGCGTTATGGATCACTAACCTTATTGAACTATAATTATACATCTATGTTCATTATCTAGTCCATGAGCTCTTATAATTTCAATATCTATGAGAATCAATTCAATTTCACCTTGGTGCATCACCCAATATATAATATGGATCTTAAGAACTTACCTTCACCTGTATAAATTTTCTCATTATCATAATTAGTGATTTTGGTGCCTTATATGCACTATCATTACTCTTTATTTTTGATCTAATCATCCATTATAAATAATCCACGTCATCTATATTCCTCAAAGGCATCCAAGCATCTTTGTAAAAAACCCAACACATCCAATACTTTGTCAATCCTCCTATCCACATTAGATTTAAATTCATATCTACCAGTAGTTATCTTAGGTGGCATGTTTCCTCTCAAGTCAAATTATCTTCCTTTCATATAATTTTCATCCACAATATTTATATTGTTAGAGAACAATACTCAACTATCTACCTTAATTTAGACACTCTTCTAGGTCCTTCTCACTTACTCAATTTTTATCAACCATAGGGCTTAACATAGATATGATACTAGATTAATGTAGTCATTGTCATGGGTCCTAATGAAGAGATTAATTAACCATGCATCTAAATTTTATATAATTTATTATTCTTGAAATAAACACACACACCTAGATGCAAATACAAACTTTTTTTCAATATTAATGTAAAAAATAAGGTTACATAAAAATTTTCCCAAATATATAGGTATAGGATTTTTTTGGTTATGAGTTTCAAGCTTCAAACTACTTTAATAGAGTCTCTCATATATTCATGAAATGATATATACATACATGCCTTCTTCATGAGCTCACTCTCTCTATATATACTCTTTCAACACTTCTCTACAATCTACAATCCAACATAGTTTTCCCCTTTATTGTATGTAATTATATGTCAAAATAGGTTGCTATCTTATCATTATATAGTTTATAGAGTCGTAATTCGATCCATACAAATTATAGTAGATATCCAAACCCCTTTACCTTTCCTTCCACACAATCTCTAATAGTTCATTTACTAATTATGGATTACCTTGTGTCAGATATCCACAAATCTATTTTTTTACTTCAATTCCATAGGTATCTATGAAGATATAAATGAATAAATATAAAATACCTTTTAGTTCATGTATGCACACATTTATTCACTATATCTGACCTTCCACATTGAATTATACTTCAAGTAACTATACTAGGATCTAAAAAATATTGATATATATCTACATGGGTTTAAAGTCAAGCATGTTTTATTTTGAGTAATTCACATCATGTAACATCACATGACACTAATATAAGTGTTTCATATAAAATTTATAATGATTTTTTTTTACATAAAATGCCCCTATTTTTTGTGCTTATCTTATATCTTATTTTTTAAACTACCTACCTAACTTAGTTTCATGAATACAAAAATTTATTCCATACAACTTGATATTTTAATATTTTCATATCAACTTTTTCCTTCATTCTTACATATAAAATTATATCTCCAAGTCAATTACACATTTTCACCTTATACCTTATGTTGGGTGCATCACAAAACTAGAATTAGGTGTCTTTAGGGTTGTGTGATTGCCTCTGTGCCTAGGGTGATCCTACATCAATGGCACTATAAGACACATAAAACATAGGTTGGCCATGTGGAATAGTGATAAGTGAAAGTCAATGAATAGAGAATAAATCCAAGGTGAAATGAAGAGAGAAATAATTAATAGGATTTTTATTTCATCCATGATGAAAAAAGTCTTAAAATGGAGATTGAATTAAATAGAGAATGGATGACTAGGATTCTAAAGTTTATAAAGCATATATATGAGATGATTCTAAAGAAATATATATGGATAAAGGTCAGAATTGGGAACAAAGGTGTCTAAAATTTGATAAATATAAACAAGTGGGCTAAGTGTTGAAATGCATGGCAAAGAAAAAATGAAAAAGGGTGTTTTACCAAAATTAGGATTCTACCTAAGGTACATGTATGTAGTCATATAGAGCATAAATATGATAAATTTTTCCTTCCAAAAAATAATATGAAATTTATGACCAATATAAAATTAACCTTATAATTACTTCCTTATAATTATTAAATACCTTTCAAAACCCATAACCACTATGCAACTATATGAACTTGGTTTTTACAAAATAATATATGTAAACCAAAATTACATATGAATGAAAATAATAGTGTAGGAAGTTACATGCTTATAATAAAATTAAAAATCATTACTTGAATTTAATTTCCTTTAACTCATATTATATTAAGTATAAAATTAGTGTATTTTATCATGTATTCAAACCCAACTTAATAGTGAAAAAATAGTGCTTAACATATTTATAAAAACATTGCAAGTGATTTATTCTAGTTCATTAAACCATGGTATAATAAAATCATAGATTTCCCTAATACCCTTTGAAACAAAACAAATATTTTAAACAGTCATGAAATAACATGAAAACATTAAATCATGTGGATGCTAAGATAAATAATCATTTTTAATATTGAAGTAAATATTAGTAACCATATATATGTCATCTCATCTTATAAGGGTTCCTTACAAGTGAACAATAAATTAAAATTAGGAATATTAATACAATAAAAATATTTTATTCAATATTAATTATTTTTCATTTTTTGATACAATAGATAAAAATATCATTGAATATCTAACTGTTACAACCATATTATTTTATATCAACCCAACTTCATGAATATATTACTTTAAACATTTTAGTATTTTATTGATAGTTTATTAATGCTGGATCAAGTTCAAAATAGATTAAATGAAAGTAATCACAATAACTTCTTATAACTAGGTATTTACAATTTAATCCAAAATTTAACTAAAGAATAATGACTTAAGTTAATTCATTATTAATCTTAAATTCAATACTCAAAGTAAAACTTCAAAACAATAATTAATGTAACAATTTAAAGTTATGTTTTATTCAATCCTATAAGTAAAATTTGAGAATTTTATGATATAATATGGAAATATCTAATAATATAGCTCATTTTTTTTTCAACAATAAAATTTGATAATAAATTCATAGATTAAGTATTACTTCCATTTGTATAAGTTATATCATATTTCTAACTAGTTATATCTCTTTAATCACTTTAGTGGGTTGTATGTCATATTAAATGAATAAATAAGAATTTAAAGTTGCAACTCATCCTCTAATGTTTTATAGATTATATATAATGACATTCATATACCATATGTGTACTATTTTTATTTATGGTCCTCATGAATGTGTGAAAAACTTAGTTATATATCAAATTTTAAATGCCTTTTCAGCCTTAAATAACTGCAAGATTATATTCCTATAATAGTTAAAAATTACATCTTGATTAAGAAAAAAGTAATAGTATTTTATCAATAATTGACTCATAAGTCCAAACACAAAATTCCAAGTATTAACCATAATCAAAGTAGTTGGTCCCTAGAAATATTCATTATAATATATTGTCAATAGTTTTAAACAAGTAATGCTGAGTTGGATATAAAATATTATTTTGAACATTAATTCCATTTAGATGAGATGAAATTACATAATATTCAATATTGTTAAGGTGTGAAAATTATAGATATGTACCTATCAAATAATGAATAAAATCTTCTCTATACTATATTTTAGAACTATGCTCCTATGATATAATAGATTAATAATTTATAGTTCTATCATATACAAAAATTAATATTAATAATGCATACAATTACACACACACACACACACACACACACACACACACACACACACACACACACACACACACACACACACACACACACACACACACACACACACACACACACACACACACACACACACACACACACACACACACACACACACACACACACACACACACACACACACACACACACACACACAAACACAAACACACACACCCTCCCAATTTGTTTTCATCTATTTATTGACATAGCCCTCCCAATTTTTTTTCATTTGTGTATGGGATCTCCTTGGTCTATGTGATAATTTTATACTAATCTAAGAAAAATATCTCCACATTGTATATCATTTTTATCCTCCATGGATAATTTTAGTAATAGTCAAATACTATTCTAGTTACCAATAATGTCTACCTTCACTGATAGTATCCTAGGTTCAGTAAATATCTATTTTTCAAATCTATCCCTTCGGTCACCCTACATGTTTCATAAGACACTTATGCAGGTAAGTTGCCTAAAGATTCATTTGTATATATAAAATAATTCTAAGGACTTAGGGAATTTGGTCACTACTTGTAAACCCACTTGAACATTGAAAAATACATTTGCACATCATTTAGGCAATGCAAAAAATTATCCAAGTTGGAAACATTATCAAAGTATTAGTCTAAAATCCTAGTTAAAGTACTATCAAAAGGTAAAAGTTACAAGTTGTCAAGTATAAAAATCCAAAGATACACATTGCACTCTATAAGAACACTATTGATCACACATACATATAGGTAAGAGAAATACTTTATATTTTATCTCTCTTTGTAGTATTGGAATGTAAGAAATAGTTAAAAACTTAACAAGGTGTGGTTGGTCAACCTTTATTTATAGCCAATTTTTTTAGGTCCAAAAAGTGTCAAAATTGGATATATGGTCTCAAGGTGAAGAATTAAAAAATAATAATTTGCACATATGACCGATGATTAAAAACTACATAAGAGTTATCTCAATAGTTAGGTGTAGTGACATGTTACAAAATAGACCAAAGAATACATATGGATAGTTTCGACAAATAGTGAGTATATCTAGTCATTACATGTGTGTGAGCCTTGACAAACAATGTCATAGAATATTATCATAGTTAGTCTACTTAATGAAGAAGTCATAGATCCATTCTAGATTACTTAATATGACTGTGCATAGACATTGAAAAAACAAAATATAAATTATCTAAATGATTTATCATTTTAGTCATTTATATATTTAACAAGCGCAATAATTTATATCTTAGTATTCAAAACTATTTGGTTTATGTTATATCACGTGCAATATGAATTGTACTAGTTTAATACTTTTTTATAACACTAAATCTAAAACAAATTACAATATTCTAGTGAAACAAATCTTTTTAATTAAGTGTGGAAAACCATATGCCTTTCTCCTTTAAGATTTCATCTTAACTTTTTAGGGTTTCATATTTATGCTCTAAGGTTTTGGATGTGATTTTTGATTTTACCTTATTCACATAAATAAATCATAACTATAATTGATATAAATAGTTTATAATTTCTAATTTCATAATTACATGTTGCTTTCTTAAAATATGTAATATCATTGAAAATAATGTAATGAAAAGGGTTAAATTTATGTGTAATAAAACTAAGACTAATATTAATAATGATTAATCCTTATCTCTCCTTACTAATACATATTATTTAAATATCCAATCTAAGATGATTTTGGTTACCACTAGACTTTAAAGATCATGTATGAAAACATTCATTCCTCCCCCCTATACCTCAAGGTGGTAATATCTACCACCCACCCCATTGCATGACCTAGGATTAAATTACATTATATGATACATGATATCAAATCATAAATAGGTAGTCAAAATGTCCTTGATAATCCCCATCCCCCTCCTAGATTTATATCTAGTTAAACAAAAAAGTATGGAATCATTGATCAACTTAAGAATACTCTATTTAAGATATCCATAATAAATTTACACAAGTGGTACACTATTTATAAGTATATTTTATATGCATAATTATGTGATACTACCTTACCAAATGATGTATAAATTTATTATTTTTCATTGATTGTTGATAAATTGAAGATCAATTAAGACTCTATTTTTCTTGAGAAGTAGTATTTTACTACCCAACATAATAAATATTATATTATCCATTTATTAATTGAAGTATGAATATTAAATAATGGAGTAAACAGTATTCGTAGATAATGTATAAATATTTAATACTTACAACATCACATTTCAAGATATATTGGGTATCAATATGAAATCTATTCATAAATCAAATAGGAATATCACATCATTTGATAATGTTCTCATCTAAGTTCTAGGATCAATTACTTTGCATGTAACAATGGGCCCTAAAATATTAACTACTAGGTTTCATGTCATTCCAAATAATTTACATTATAATTTATTTTTAGGTACACATTGGATTCATGTAATGGAAGTTATAACATCTACCTTACATAGATGTATAATTTTTTTCCATAAGGTATATTTGGATACATGTAAAATAAATAATCAAAATTTAAAATATTTATAACTATTAAAACCTAATGACGGATGCATTTTTCATTTAAATATTTTTCATTACTCCATAATAACTCCATATGTATTATCAATAAAAATAAAATACATATATATTATGTTGGGGAGTTAAGCAAACCTAATTAAAATGAGATAAATCCAATTTATTACTAAATCAAGAGACAATAAAAAGCATCATAAAATGGTTTTCAAAACAAAAGATAGATAATATTATTTAAGTATTAAATTTAGAAGATACTAATTACATGTTTGTATAAAAATATAATGATGATGATGAGAATGAAATTCTAAAAAACATAGATGAGTATTTTCATCATTTATAGTTTACCATCATTGGACCAAGAGAGTATTGATATAATTCAAACATGGTAAGAAATACAAAATTAGATAAAGGGAAGGAAATTATTATAATTAATATTGGGGATAAAAATCAAAATTATTATTTAATTATCAATTAATTATAGGATAATTAAATGATAAGTGTTCCATTGAGATAATACTTTGTCAAATCTAATATGACTAGACCATAATAGGCACAACACATTGTAGATATATCAACATTGAATTCCTAGTGTTTTTTATAGATTCAATAAATAATGTAGATATCATATATACATAACTTGATATAAAATTATAGGTAACTAGTGTACTAGATAAACTAAGAAGTATTTACATATGTTACTTGACAAAAAAAATTAGCTCTACCTTCCATTTGACATAGAGCTATGGGGTGACCATCACATCAAGAAGGGAAGTCATTTTATAGTTATCATAGAATAAATTTGCATGAGATAGATAATTATGTAATAATAATAAAAAATCATAAATTAAAGGATGAAGGTATCATTATAGTAATACAGGTATAGAAAAATCCACCAATAATGGATTCTAACAAGACTCAGTATAGGAAAATATCGCATAGAGTGTAAAAGAGTCCATGAAATGACCCATTATCTATTAATGTAAACAATTAGGATGATTATTGGAAAAAAATAAAATTGATGATGGATACAATGAAGATATATGAAAAATTTGATTCTTATAATTTTTGATTCATAAGATAAATATATTGCAACATAATATACATTCTAATGGAGCAATTCAACATATTACCTTATCAATTGATTATGGGCTAAAGGCTAGTGGTACCTTACTATTTATGATGTGTAATAGTGAAAATTATGGGATATACTTGGCCATAAGTGGTTGGAGATACAAATTATATTCCAAATAAGTGTATTATATTCATTATTGATAGTAATGCAATCAAGCTTCACCATGATAGAATCAATGAGCACCATAATATTATAGACTCAAGAATAAATGAAATGGAATTATTTCATAAGACATAACTTCAAACATCATATATAGTTTAATAAAATGCAATATTAATGCATAAAATTAATGAAATATTGAGAGTAAAGATGAAATTGATTGATGTACAAAAATATGGCTATAATAATGGTGATAAAATTTTAGAATTTGATGAGATCCTATATCTAGAGATAACTATTTTATCATTAAATTATCCATACAATGTTTTTCATCCCTTGGATTCCATGAATGGATTGTGAGATTCAAATAATTCATCTCAAAAAGATAAAAATAAAATCAGCAATATTTAAATATTAAAAATCAAAATTAAGACCTATGCATGGCAAAATTTCCTACCTTACATGATTTATTTATGTCATTTATTATACATATAATAGATTGCATATATATTATATATGTACATAATTTCCATAATATACATTAGTGGATACAAGATATATGTTTTACATATGATACATGGGCATATATATGTGTTGAAGTCAACATACCCCCATTTCTAAAAAATGGGGACCCTTATTTCAAATTGTGCAAATTTGTACCTTACGATTGAAAACTCACTTGATCAAAGTACATTTGGAATTATTTTAGATTATTTTCATTTGAATATCATTCACACATGATTTGGTTGGGATATCTATTCATAATTCTAATTTAATCTTGCATAAAGTTGCTGACATTAGATCTTTATGTTTTAGGTTGTAGCTCCAATGGAGTCCATTTGGAATGGGAAATCCCTGGGTTTCATGATTTTTATATCAATTTGGCATTTTAATAACCTTTGGTTTGTCAAAGATAAAATTAAAAACATTATTAAGCATCTTGAAACCCTTATTTAGATTACCCTAGCTCAGATCTTCTTGAATCAAATTCAACTTTGTGCGGGAGTAATTTATGTGGGAATGATTGATTAAGTCATAAACCTAATTTAATTTTTACACTAAGACTTAATCATGTTTATCAACATGACCAAGACTTAGTATAAAAATTTATACTTGGTCTCTTCATGTCCCACAACCCCCTAGTCAATTTTATCATTAACATGGTATAACTAAATGAAGGGTCCCTTTTACTATAGACTTAGCCTAAAATCCTTACCCTAATGTTTGTTGTATTTATTAATACAATAAATCTTAGGCTAAAACTATATTTTTTGACTTTTATTATTCATGAGGTCCCCTTTATTATGTCTCAAAACCTAGCTTAAATATTTTATCCTAAGGTCTTACCCATGTTTATTAACATGAAATAAAACCATAGTCTAAAAACTTTATGATAAGTTCTTTATTTTCTCGAGCCTGACATAAATATAATTTTCATATATAGGATCAATCGTTCGTGATCAAGATCCAATGATGCAAGATTAAAGTTAAAAATTCAAAGCCTCAACCCTAAGCTCAGAACAAATGTGGAAGTGAAAAGTGTCATAACCATAGGGAATGTATTAAGAATCTAATAGTGTTTAAGTTCTTAGAATGAGATCAATGGTCTACATTGATCTATGCAAGGATGATCCAATAGTATGAGATCAAGGGAAAATTTTCAAAAGGCAATGGTCAAATTTAAAATAATAATCAGAAAAATGCCACAAAATGCCACAGGGATACCATGGTAATGCCACATCAGATCCACATAAGTATAACATGCCAAGTGGAATATTTTGTAGGCCCAAAAAATGAAAGCATATAAGTACACAATCTAATTAGGATTTAAGTCACAAAGATTACACTAGATTAAATAGTTTCTACCATTGAATCACTATAAAAACCTTTAGTAAATCCCTAGCATGAATATAGACCCTGATTCAACCTTGTGCTCCTTATAATCAAACCAAAAAAGTTGAATTATCACTTATGAAAGGATATTTAGATCCAAAATTAAATTATAGACCACTAACAAGCCATCTAGAGAAGCCCATACCCATGGTAACCTAAAAAATGTTTCAAGGGAAGATAGGGGATAATAATAAGAAGATCATGGGCCTACTTATTCCATTTGAGGAGAAGATAAGAGATGCTATAAGAATCATACAAGATTTGGAAAGAGTTGGGAAAGATCTCAATAACCTGGGAGGCCAAGAAGAATAGTTGTTCATGAGACCCATTGTTGACATCCAACTAATCATAGAGAAACTTTATAGAATGAATATCTTACAAGGAAGATATAAGGTTGAAGTAGCACTAGGGTCATTAAATTAGTTGGATTTGGAATATTCTTTTGTAACTAGAATTGTATATTTTTGAAATGGAATATTCTTTTTATAAAGGTGTGTACAACTTGTAAAGTAAATTTATTATAGATCATTATATTAGAAAATATCATGTATTCTATAATTTCATAGAAAGGACAACTATCTTATACACATGTACAAATGTAATTTGTCATGACTAACTAACATACCTCATGAATGATCTATATAAAGTGGTATTGCCAATTGTAAAAGGGAGAGAGTTTCTAGAGCCAAAAATTATTTGTAAATTTTGAGAAAATTAATACAAAAAAGGATTTATTCAAATTTTGTCCATTTTTCTTGTGTGAATTGCTATTATGATTTCTTTCTCATTTCTCTAGTCTAAATCTTAGATTTTAATGGTTCTTGTGAATTCTAGATGTGCATCTTTAAGTGTAGATTGCTAATTTATGCTTATGATATATTAGTTGAAAGTTATAAGGTTTAATTCATTTTATTTACCTTTTTTGCATACGTTCTAATGTTTTTTTCTTGTAGGGGTGAATCTTTAAAGTAAATCTAGTCCTTATTTTCACTATTTCATACATTCCTTAGATGCTTACCTAATGTGTATTAGGATTTGATCTTATGATATTTCATGTTATATGTTGGTTTTAAGTGCATATTTGGATGATATTTGAACTTTTTCATAACATCTATGTTAAAGATCAATAACATTAATATGTCTATTTTCTACCTTACCTTCTTTTTGCTCCTTTTTATCAAATCACCTTAGATTAACTCCATTGTGAATAATTCATCTTAGTTTAGATTTAGACTTAGGTTTTGAGCATAATTCACATTAATTAACATATATTTTATTCAATTTAATATATTTTATTTAGGCCATGGTTACTCCCAATAACCAAACATTATAAATTTGTGAAATAGTTCATGCGTTTTGCCTCTATTCCACTAAAGACAGTAAGATTATCAAAAAAGGAAACTTATGAAATGGATTCCTTGATTTCAAAAATGATAAGTTCTTCTTAAACACTATATGTTGACCTAGTGATACAAATTTAAGTATCAAAAATATGTAAGACATTTTTTACATGTATAAGTTGCCTTACTACATTAGTGGCATGTTTATACTAGGGGAATCTTAGTACACTTTGCAAGTTAAATATTTTTTAACCATTACATTAATCATAAATATATACATAAAATAATTATACATGTAATTCCATAATAGCCTACCATATTTCATTTTTTAATCCATAGAGTGTACAACACTCACATACCAAATCAATAAATCCAACACAATCATCCATTAGGGACTCACTATCCTATTGCTAAAACATGATGAGATCCTTTGGGGTAAGGAGGTCCTACTAGAGGGGATCTATATATAGGATGAATACTTATAGGAATATCCTACCTTAGGATCTTAACACATTTTTCCCATGTTTACCCCCATAAGACCCAATTCTAAGTTCTCTACTAGGGATCCTTCCCTAAAACTCCCAGTCATCAAGCCCAAACACCTTATGTTGGAGGAAGGATACTTAGTAGAGGTAGTGGGTAAAGTCAATACCCCTTTTCTAAGGTAATTAAAAACAAAAATAATTATTTCTAAGGGTTTAATAAAAAATTACATGAGGTAGGGATGTTTTTGACATGTTTAATCCATGAATAGAATTCTATTAATAAGGAGGTCTCCAAAATTATTCAATCTTTATCTCAATTGGCAAAGGCTGAAGGCACTCCCCAAAAATAACCTATCAAGGATTTGAATAATTATTCCCCAAATATCCCCATAAAATTCCCCCCTAACAAGACCACTTAGAAGGAATAACCACAGAAGAAACCTATAATGATCTTGCATAAGGAGGATGTAGAAGGCCCACGCAATAGAACCAAGGCTGGAATCACTAAGAATAGATAGGATATGTAGGAGGATATCAAGGATACTAATTTAATTATGGAGGGACCCCCTTCTAAAAGTATTTTTTCCTTTTAATTTTTGTTTTGTTTCTATCCTCCATGTTGATAGTTAGCTACTTATTTTGATACTTTAGTTTTTATCTCTTAGCCTATGGGGCTTGTTTCAATTTACTAAACTTTATTGATAATATGGTCCTTATAAAACTAGGATATTTACCTAATCAAATTAAAATTATAAATGACATACTCTTTCAATATACTAATTAGAGTGTCATTTTTAATTTAAAAGGGTATATGATGACATGGATTTATTTTTATACTAGAATTATGTGCTCTATGCATGTTTGATGTTTAAAATTTATACATGGTGTGATCCTTAATTATGTATTAAATATTATAACATTTTATTTTAGACACTAAAACTATATATTTATATAATCTCAATCTTTACATTTTATTAATATCAATCAAGGCTCTACCCTTTACTTATAGACCTCCCTACTACTTAAAGGATCACATTCATCTCATTGTGCCTATGTTGTTATCTCTTATTCCAATCCATATAATTTTGATGAATAAGGTATATTATACCATTAAAAAAAATTAAAAACTTATAAATATCATTCATTATTATTTTTAGATCCATACCTAATCTCTAGCCCTCTATACACTACCAGCCATAAAGGGACACTACAAATGACACTAGTAACCAAATCCTTATCTAGTGTCTAGTCTCCAAAATTCATCCAAATTGAAAATATTTTTAAACCTATGGGTCATCTTATTTATCTTATTGAACACTACCATGAGATAATATTAAAAGGTGTGGTATAAATACAAGTCTAAGCCTTAGCTTTCATTATCTAACATATACCAAGCAAACACCTACTAAAACTGAATCAATCAATTACACAACCAATTTATCCTACCCTATGAATCCTTATTTTCATATAAATATTATTATTATTCATATTATAGGTTTGAATCAATAAAATATCAACCCATGAGCAATATTTGTTAAATTATAAGATAGATCATTGCATGTATCATCATATAATATATTTCACTCTTGTACACATACATTGACACACATAGGGGAGAAATAAATAATTATAATGGAATCCTTATATTATTTTCTATGTAGGTATTACCCAATGATAAAGGGGTCTTTATAGAAATTTGACACTATGATTCTACTAACCCATTTTTCAACAAACTCATTCTAAGGGTGAAGAAGGGTAAAGAGCTAGGATTTGATCAAGTAGTGAGTGAAAAATTATGTCTAAGATATAAATACATTAATATAAAGATAAAAAAACCCAAAAAATTAAATTTGGTCACATCTATATCTATTCATTATTCTTTATTGGACACCTATTTCACATTAAGACACTAGCATCAACCGTAGTGTCTAGATCTGATGATAGTCTCTGTGGCTACAAAAGTAAAATTTATAGAATCTAATGATTGATATAAAACATTGATCCTACATAATTTACACTTGCTTCTATTCTATATATTCCTTCATAAATTAAATAGTTAAGTACCATTATTTTTTATTTATTGTAATATCTTTCAACAATTGTACTTTACTATTTTTAACAATATCAATTGTATAAATTTAGAATATTTTTTATCTAAGTTTTATATTGATTATCTTAATATATATTAGTTTATCATCCTTATTAGTAAACTAATTATATATTATTAACCTTATCCCCTACATTTTCAAAATTTAGGGTTAAACATTTGGTGAACCTAACCCTTGAGTCTTCTCATGAAACCATTATTTCCTCTAGTTTTCTTAGCTTTATAGGGTTTCATACTTTATTTATGATCTATTTCATTACTTATTTTACCAAATATAAAATAAATTCATCCCCCTTGGTAAATTTTTTGAAATAAATAATAACATATGAGGAAGTAGAGGAATACATTTATCAAACCATAGATATCGAGTATAAACAGTTCTAAATATTACCAAATGATAAATTATTAGCATGTGTGATACCTTAATTTGAAACATGTATTTCTCAAGGTTATAATAGCTACCATCCAACTTCTAAATATTGTTCAAGTCCTATGTTGTGTTCCATGGTCCATGTTATTAATAACCAACATGGTCATACTCACATCATGGTCAACATGTTCCACTCACTATCAAAAAAAATGTGGATACAAATGAGCATAATATTCCCTCATCTAATAATGATTATTTTTCAATGTTAAAAAGTATATAATGATGTATTTATAAAAAAATTATGGAAATATTACTCCATGAAAGAGAATACAATTACCAAAGGTTCTTAAATTTCCAAATAATGTAGCATAGTATATGACAAGAGCTCAAAATTTCCATCTTTTGATTGTGAAACATTTCAAAAAATTCCTAAATATATCATGGATTCCTTAAAAATCCAAACAAATTCACAATTACCAAAACTTATTACACTTCTAAAGAATGTAAAATTATTGAAGAATTCCAAATATATAATCAATGCAAACTTACCAAATATTCCAAAAAATTTACATGATTACCAATACCAAAGTTTTTAAATGAGTTACTATTACCATGTATGCAAGAAAATTTACATGAAAATACTTTACCAAAGGTTCGTAGATTTCCAAAAGATACAAAATCTCAAATGTTCAAAAACTTGAAGTGAAGATAAATTGTAAGAAATTTAAGATATTACAAGTGATGCAAAACTCAAACCAAATTCTCATAATGATGAGGCACCTAATGTTCTTATGATTAAAATAAATTGTGAATTTTAACCAATGATTAAATCTTTAAAAATTTCAAAAATTCCTACTACTTACCTTTTATTTATGATGAGTACTATAAGAGATTTCAAAGACAAATTTCAATTCCCAAAGTATAAATGTCATATTACAATTATATTAGTATTAGTAATATTATCCAAAAGCAACCTCTTAAAAAATGTGTATTTAAATATTCTTATTCAAAAGAGTTTATCATGCCAATATTTCCTTCATTTTTTGGACATGAAGATCCTTTCCAATAAATACTTCAATATGTGCATTGTTTTAAAAATTTGGATAAAGATGACCAAATATTATTTAAAACATTTAATATGACCCTTAAATATGAATTTTGTGATTGGTTATATAGGTTACCAAATGGTTCTTTAAATAAAATCAAAAAATTATAAGACATTTTATTCTCAGTCTTTAATACACACAATGTGCTAGAATTTATATTGTAACATTAGAAAAAAATTAAGAAACATGATGATCAATCTTTTCAAGATTATACTAATCAGTTTGAAAATTCATCATATGCCTTAGAATAATAACCTTCATATTATGCCCCTTCTAATGTCCTTAATGACATATGAGCTGAAGGTACCAATGCAAGTTAAAAAAATCATTTATTTGCACATGTATGACCTCATATCAAAGGGTTGGATCTCAATTAGGAAAATCCACAATTATTCTAAAGAGATGGGACTTAATTATTTTTATAAGCCTTTAACAAGACTTACAAACCATTCATGATCTTTTCAAATTATCCCCATCTAGAAACTTCATTCCACCCATTTTGGCTCTACACACATAGTCTCCATGTGGGGTGATAGGGATAGATTGGAACCTACTTCCTACAAGGAGGTCAATGAATAGAAGAAAGTATGGAAGAAGCTAAAAAAGGGGAAACTCACAAAATTCATGGAATGGGTTACAAAACATAATGTTGAGATTGCCCATGCTTTTGTGGTGGCTTAGAATAAGTATAAAGTGACCATCTATGGCATTACTATCAACATTTCAAAGGAGTTCATCAGTGAAGAAAATGGAATGCCATGTACAAGCACAAATTCATTCAAAGATCAGTCAAAAAAATAAGAGGTGCTACAATGCTTTTTCAGGATAAATAATTTTGTGTAGATAGACAAAAAAGGCTTTCCATAGGCTGATCTTCCACGTTATTGGACTGACATTTACCTTTAAATCATGTGGTACATAATTCTCAAAGGTAAATATACACTAATATTATCCCACCATTTTATTCTTCTTAATCATTTCATTGGATATAATATCAGTCTACCTTACTTTATACTAAAGTCCCTTAAGAGTATCATCTTACTACACCAAGTGAATAACAAAAATCCTATCCTTCACCAAAGCTTGATTCTCCTTTTAATCAAGCATGGCCAAGCTCTCTACAGTTAAGAGGCCCCCTATAGGGGTTCTTCCTCTAAGGAGGACTCCCAAGAGGATTCCTTAATGGAGGATCCCATTGAGGGATCCTACTATCTCTCTGATCATACCTCCTAGGATATTTTATCAAAATCCCCCCGATGATCTCCCTCTTAAATTATTTATCCCCAAACTAAAACCTATTTCTCTATAACTAGTTACCCCTATGAAGACAACATGGAAAGGGAAGTCCATTATGATGGATGAGATGGAAAAGAAAAAACTATAGCTTGAAAACTTTAACTCAAAGGTTCAAAAATCAAGGTTAGGTCTAGCCAAACTCATTCAATACTATAATTAAATTCATAGATAAGTCAAAGCCATAGTTCAAGATTTTGTCCTTTTTGCACAACCTCTAAGTCCCCTACCTTTCAATCACCAATGTTTTTAATATCCCCCCTCAAGTATCCCCCCTAAGCATTCCCCCATGCAAGCTAAAGGAAAAAATCACCTTAGAATGATCTTCCATAGGGAAGCAATTAAAGGCCTCAGGAGCCACACTCAGGAAAAAATATCTAAGGAAAAATAGATCATTCCAGTGAAGGACATTACAAATGTTGAAGACCCTCAAAAGGGGATTTCCTCCTAGTTATGTTCTAGGTTCTTATTTTTTGTTTTAATTATAGTATTGTAACTTTTTATTTTTTATATTTTTGGCCCTGTTGATGTCATGTTAAAAATCTTGTACTACACTATGGAAGTTCCAAGTCCCTATCAAACCTAGCTTTTACCTTTTCAAATAAAAAACAACGTTTATATTTTGAACTATAATTCCTATTTAGTATAGGTCTCACTCTTCCACTAAAGGAAAGGGAATTAAATAAATGTTATATGTCATTTACCCACCTATACATGGATGTATATATATATGCTTGTTTCCTACTCAAATATACCAAATAACTAAATATATCTCATATGTAGTACAAAAATTATGCTCATGATACATATGATGGGAATGAATTATCGAGTGAATATAATGAACAAAAATGTGGCATTCTAAATATTTATACAAAATTTTCACAATATTTACTCAATATTTGGCCAATACCAAATGGACATAATCTAAAAAGACTTCAAAATTAACCAAGAAAGATGAGTCCTCACCAAAAGGATTTAATAATCACATTATTCATGGGTGGAGTTTATTTTCACCGTAACCATATTGATCCTAAAAGAAAAATGTTTTGTAATGAAAGACATTTGACATAACTTGGTTATACCATCAGGAACTTAAATCATAAAGGAAGATGGAAAAACTCATTGGGATACATAATATTACCAATTACGTATGGACCATGTGTCATCCAAATAAAAGTATGGGTCATGTCACATAAAAATCAACACAAATTTACATTAGGTTAATTTTGGCTATACCAAAAGGAAGCTAAAATATATCAAAATCACCAAGGTATTTCATTCTCACACAAAGGAAGGTTGGTTCACATAACACACTATGGTGAGTAATTATACTAAGAAAGTAAGGAGAGAAGATGAGCATGCAATAAATATTTTTCACATAGAATTCTCCAATCATAAAAAATGTGATCCATTAAATGCACATTAAGAAAAAAATTCAAAAATATTCCAAAAATACAAAAAAAATGCAAACAAGTTCAAAAATACAAAAAAAATAGGGCATTCCAATATTCTATTAGTTCCTTGTCATATATGTTGTTTTATTTATGTTAGTATATGACATATCATTTATTTATTATAGACACATATGTTTTAGACATCTTTGAGTGTGATAAATGTATACCCCTCCACATGATCTATGCACTTCTAGATGTTAGAACTTTCCTTTACTCACGTCATATAGTATATTAGGGGCATCTACTTTTTTAATCATGATTGATACATGTTACATAGCCTTTATGATTATTTAGACATGATCATGTTTGAGCCTATATGCTAATGATTATACATGCCTATATCCATGATCATATCTTTCAACATGTACTTGATATTGTATGCTACATAATGTTTTTTCGATAACACATATATGTAGGGACTAGTTTAAAATGTTTATGCTCATTGATTATGCTTCATCTATTTTTTATTATTTCCTTGAGTGTATTAAATATTTACTATTGTCTTGTTTATGGAACATTTTAATATGTTCCTTGACTATTTGCCCCTATGCAATTATATGTTGTCTAGAAATATTAATATGTCATTCTATGTGGAATTGAAATTCAAATATGTCATCCCCTTTTATTCTGTGGTATTTGAACATGCCCCTTGTATGACATCTCCTTGGAACATTATTTTTCATTACATTAATTTCTATATCATGCATCTTAGACTTGATATGATCACATACTATGAACCTAATTGATATATCTATTTTGACATGTTATCCCTATATGATACATGACTCATACATAAATTATATAGCTACCTTCTAATTTTTAGGTAAGGTACCTAATATTTTATATCTTACCTAGAAAGGTGTAATGTTAGTGGGGGAATGCCATAAAAATATTGTCTCCATATTTGTCATAGTTTATAGATTTCAATGGGGGTACGCCATAAAAAATGACCTCCACACTTATAAATTTTCTCAATTTCTAGATTTCAATGAGGCATGTCATAAAGACATGACCTAAAAACATACACTTAATTAATATCTCTAGGTTTCAAATGGGAAATTTAGTAAATACATGACCCCTACAATTTCACAAAATCTAGTTTAGTTCCATGATTTAGATATACACTTGGGTCAAAATCCTATCCATTCCATTGATTTTCCATAAATTTAAATAATTTTTTTCATATTTATAAAAAATATACTCTAGACTAGACATATTAGAGGTGCATATTCCATGATATTGTAACAAAAATGGTAAAATTTACCAACTATAATACTTTCTAGAATGCACCATATACACTAGTCTGTGTTGCTATCAAGTCTTTTATGCTGCAAAAATTAGTTTAATTTATAGTTTGAAGTTATTAAATAATTAAAACTCACCAAATTTATAATTTGGAGTGATTAAATCATTAAATATTTTATTCTAAATAAATATATTAAAACCTGGTAAACATCCTTCAGTATTTATTTTAGATTCATACATTTTATTTATCCCTATAGACACTATCGACTAATTAAGGACACTACCATCGATGGTAGTGTCTGGATCCTTATATAGTGTTTAGTTTCCAAAGTTCAAACAAATTTAAAAATGTTTCAAAACCTATGGGTTGGTTTATTTGTATTATTTAATATTATGGTGAAATATTTTCAAAAGGTGTGGTTTAAATATAAGTTTAATCCTTTGCATTCATCATCTAGAATATACCAAGCAAACACCCTTTAACATTAGATAAATCAACTACAAAACCAATCCATTATACCCTATTCATACATATTTTCATATAAAGAATAAGAGTATTCATATTATAGGTTTGAAGTATTCAAATAGTATCCCATGAGTGATAATTTTCAAATTACAATCTAGATCATTGCATGCATCATCATATAGTATATTTCACCCTTATGCACACACTTTCTAACATAAAAGGGAAAACTACATAAATATGATTCCCTCTTTAGTGTATTAGATATGTAGGAAACACCCATTGACAGATGGTCTTTGGATAAGTTTGAAACCATGATCCCACTAACCCATTTTTCCAAAAACTCATTCCAAGGTCAAATAAGGGTGAAGAGCTAAGTTTTGATCAATAAAAAGAATGATACCCTATGTCCTAGATATAAATAAAATAGAATAAATGTGATATAAAATCCAAAATACTAAAATAGATCACATCCAAATCTAGTCATTATTCTATATTGGACACTTATATCACAATCAAACACTAGCATCTAGATCCGATGGTAGTGTTCATAGCTACAAAAGTACAATTTATAAAATTTGGTGATTGATCTAAAACACTGATCTTACATACTTTGGACTCATTTCCATTCCAAATATACCTGAACATAGTAAACTAGATAAGTACCATTATTTATTATTTATTTCAATATCTTTTAGTAGTTATACTTTACTATTTTTTTCAATATCAGTTATATAAATTTAAATTAGAGTATTGTTGACTTGCTATAGATTAGTTTATCACCCCTGTGCTTGAAATATTTATATATCTTTAACACTATCCCCAAATTTCAAAATTTAAGGTTAAATGTTTATGTGTATGACATAGTGTGTTCTATATGGGATAATCAATGCACATTACAATAAGTGAAGATTAATGAATTTTACATTGTGTGTAATATTACATGTCTCTAAGAGTGAATTGATTGGGTTTTATCATGTCATGTGTCATTTATGTCAAATATCCTCTAGTACATGTAATTTACATGTTCTATCTATTTTATCTCAAATATAATTAATGAATTAAGTGATTTTGTGTGTCATGATCATGTTATTGTGTGATTTTATGATGGTTGTTGAGCTTGTGGTGTCATAGTTATTGTAATGTATACTTAAATTGTGTTTAATGACATGATCTATGTCATGGATATTTTTCATGGATTAGTTTTAATTTATTTATACTATGATGATTATTAATTTTTACTTAATTGATATATATACTTCACATGACACTTGTATGCCTCTAGGTAGCATCTTTCATATGATAGTGAATGTTCAAATCCTTATATGATGATATATATAATCATATTATCACACATGATTGACATAATTATTATTTTTTTATATAACATGATGCATATAAATATTTTATTTTTAGATGATTGATTCTTAGGCTTCATAAATCACCTCAAATGGGGATCACACTAGTTGGCTTATCGAGAGATTCAAGCCTTGATAGGTAGTTTATTCAGATTTGGGGTTGGATTACATGATTCATATGGGAAAAATTGAAATTTAAGGTGGGATATATATATATATATATATATATATATATATATATATATAGATTAAAAATATGATAGATTGATAGAATTGAGGCATATGTGTGGCAGTTTACAAGATCATGAGAGATAATGACATATTTTAAAAAATTATTAGACAAATTATATGGGTCAAACTAAGCATATTTATAATATTATATACATAAAATTGAGTATGTTATCATATTTATCATAATGATTAGAGTGACATATTGACTATGGAATTATATAACTCATTCAATTTTAGATAGATTAATTTTTGGGGCATGGGTGTTTTTTATGTATACACTTTTTTATTTTTATTGATAGGGAACAATGGTGATATGAAAGCACTTTGAACCTTAAATACATGTGTAATGGTTTATTTATATTTTTTAAATTTACATATGAACATGATTTATGGTTATACCTTTTACATATTATCATGATATGGAGCTCAACTCTTTACATAAAAACATGTCACATGGTTCCACAAAAATAGTGATGATGATATTTTGATTAGTACAGTTGATTTTTATATGACACTCTTATATAACTTCTCAGTCTCCAATGGGGGTTGAGGAATGGATTTGTCAACCCATTTTTTAATATTGGAATAATCTTGTCAATAATCACCCATTTATCCAAATGAGTTCAATAGAGGGAAGGTTTATCTATGTACACATAGGCTTATTCATTCCTTATTTTTTAAATTTAAAAATTTTCAATGATCTAGATTATTTCATATTTTATATCACAATTGGACCTTCATTTCTACATTTTTAATTATAGGTTTTTCAAGGATAAATAAAACTATTTTAATGATACATATTAACATCAAGTATGAGTAAAAACATATCATATTTCATATTTTATCATTTTAATCTAAAATTTTCACTACTATCCTAAAGGGGGGATAATAGACACATAAATATAGTATTATACACTTTAAAACATAATTTTTACCTATATTTTACATATATAAAATTCATATACACATAAATATTGCACACCCTTCTCCCTATCCATTAATCTCTTTATGGACTTTACCTTCCCAATTTTCATTCATTTTTATACTAGACACCCCTTATTTATGTAATGATGTTATATTATACTAAGAATTATGTATCCACATTATATATTATTGTTTCCTCCTCCCTAGATAATTCCACTAGTAGTTGAATTTTTCTATCTACTAGTAGTGTTTATCTTCACTGACAAACTCCAAGATTTTGTAATTGACTATTTTTAAAAATTCAAATCCTTACCTTTTGTTCGCCTATAATTTAACATGTTAATTATATGTGTAAATTAATGAAAGAGTAATTTATATATAAAATATAAGCTTAAGGACTTATATAATCTGGTTGATACTTGGAAAACTATTTTCACAAAGAGAAATACATTGGAAAATCCATGAGGCACTATCCAAAATTAGACAAATCTGAAAACCCTTCAAAGAAAGCATAAAATACAAGTTTGAATACTATCTAAAGGTTAAGTTTCCATTTTTTCAAGTGAAAAAATCCAAATATATGATTTAAATTTTAGTAGAATACTATTCAACACACATACACATAGGTGTGAGAGCTACATGCAATTTGAGCCATTTTAAAAGTATTTGAACATATGTAATATTTAACCACTCTATGAAGTGTGGTTGGGGATGTCCAAACCCATATTTATGACAAATTTTTATAGGACAAAAACAAAGGTGAATCTATGTTATGAAGGTGAAACATAAAAAATAAGAAACTGCACACAAGACTAGGATCATAAACAACACATAAATCATCGTGATAGGCAAACATAATGTTTTGTGGTAGAATAGATTGAAAAGATACATATGGATAGTTATGTAATAAAATGTACATATATAAATATTTCAAGTGTTATATAATTCATTCAAAATATCATAGTATATTTTGATAGTTAGTCTCTTTAGTTGAGTGATAAAAAATCTATTTAAGATTACTTCATATAACTATGCATAGAATGAGAGAAAAATAGAATATAAATCCATTACCTATTGTATTATATAGTCATTTATATATTTATTAAGTGTCATAATTCATATATTATAATTAAAATTTACATGGTTTATGTTATATGATATGCAATATGAATTTCAATATTTTTTTACTTGTTTAGATCACTAAACTCAAAATAAATCAAAACAAATGCAAACTAAATGTTAAATAACCACCATTATGTTCATCAACTTTTATTATTTTCCCTACATAATTATCCCTAAACGATCATGTAATTAATGTGTAGTAATAATGCAAATATTAAAGGAATAAGACCATTAATGAAGTTAAAGGTTTAAAACTATAAAGTCATTATTTTATATCTGTTTATGCCAAATATGCAAATTGAACCTTAATGTCTACAATTTGGGAAAGTATTCATGATAAAAGAACACTTATATAATTTAATAATCTATGAAACAATAATCTTATCAATTTGACATTAAATTACAAGTTGATCAAGGACCCTTTGAACTATGTAATATATGACTTCATTGTAAAATAAAATAATTCATCTTAATTACTACCCATAACTTTTTTACAAAGTATGATTATAACCATGTGTAACTAGTCAAATTAATAGACTTATTTGATCTTAAGTAATAAATTAAAAGCAACACCTCATACGTATGTAAAGTATAAGAACTTTAAGAACACAATACTATTTCATTTATACCATTCAAGTTACTATTATTTCATTTTAATTTCACACTAAAAAATGACACTCTAGATTTGTATTAGAAGGAATACAATTATAAATTATAAATCAATTACAAGACCATTCAAAATTCTAAAACTTATTTAAACTTATAATTAACCTTACATACTATAGTAGATGAATTAATTGTACTTGTGATGAGTAACAATTCATTACTCATCACAAATACCATCATTCATATGGAATGGTACTAATATTAACCATATTAATTGATACAAATTCCACTACAAAAGATGAATAAGGAGGAAAGAAAACTATTTAAAATCTTTAAAAACTACATACAAGATAATGTACTCGATTCCACAAAATAGAACTCGTAAAAAAAACATTTAATGACTATAGGCTTATGATAACATGATATAGGTAATGGTTGGTTTGTATTGGTGTGATAAATGATTCATTACTCCTCACCAATCCAACTAGTCATATTACCGAATTTGATAGGGTTTCTTGTGAGCATAAAATATTAAAATTTATATAAATATAAAAGAGATGTGTTATATTTTATTTAAATGAATATTAAAACATATTAAAATTACCAGTGCTCATAAATAAGCCAATATAAATTTCATCTTCCTACATAACTTAAAATAACAATCAAATTAACAAGATCAACATTTTATCAAATAAGTTACTACAATAGAGTGGTATAAGGCCCAATTCCCCACATAATATTATTAATATCTGTATCCATACTATCATGCTCAAATATTAAAATAAATACAATTTTTAAATAAGCCAATATTATTTTTCAAATTTAATTGAATAAAAAGTTTATACCATGAACGATTATTCTCAAAATTAAATAATCAATTATCAAACTAATTTATACAGATTTAACCTAGAATCCTCATAATATAAAACTATATTCATAATTCTCTCTAAAATATTATGATATAACAAATTTATGAGGAAAAAACATATTAAAAATGGAAGAGTTTCTATTAACGTGCCTTAAATGAATCAAATAATAATTTAATGAGTTGATACCTTCAGACAACTACAAATGAAAACCCAACCATACAAAAGATATCCTAAGTCATTGAATAACTTAGAAAATCAAAAGTGACTATTAAAAAGTATTTGACCCATTTCCATTTAAATCATAATCTAAAAAATAATAAACATATATACTAATAAGACATTATTCCACAATTTTTTTCAATTTCATTTGCACAATTATAATCAATATTTAGGTTGACAGACCTTCACCATAGTGACAATAGAAGAAAGATAAGATTAAGAAAGAATGTTCATCCACTAGAGAAATGAACATAAAATAATTTGGTTATAAATCATTCCATACATAATGATCCTAACCATTAGTGGGCCCCTACCCATGCCAACCATCAATTAGAAAGGGGAACACACACCCAATGTCGAATCTAAAACATATCAGTATATGTTTAAATTAACATGTGAATGAGATACATTAATGGTATAGGGTTTCACATATAAGACATAAAAATGTTCAAAATTTCAAATAATTACATGGTAAAAAAACCAAAATGAACAAAAAACATTATTTGGAATACAACATAACCCAATGGCAAAAACTAGAACAATGACCTAGCTCAATCATATATGGTTTAGAATAAGAAATAATTTTTCCACTATTCATATTTATGCCATATAAGGGTGAGATTGAAATCAATAGCCTCCCCAAAATGTGATATCCTTAGCCACTTATAAAACTAGTCTAGGTCTTTTAGGAATATTTACATTATACTTCCAAACCAACATGTTTTCCATACAATGTAGAAAACCATATTTAACTTTTTCTAAAATGTTGAATAAAAACTTACTTTCGTCTTTAAGGATGTAACAACCAACTGAAATCCATTTAAACCTTCTTTGCCTTAATTCTTTCTTAATTTCTCTCCAATTTTCACTGTCCTCTTATTCTTTCAAAACTAGTCTACTTAAGTAATTTATTTCAATACAAATTAAAGTTCCAACTAGGAGAAAAACCCATTTTCTCTTGTTAATGTAGGTTTTTTACCACTATGTGGTTTTACCTACATGGTCTAATCAATTTGCTTATGTTAACAATAGGTCACTATGGGAAACATACTTTAAGCTATTTTATAATTGTGATTTGAGTTAATTACCATTTTGGGTGACCTAATTCCTCACTATATAATGTACTTTCCTATGTACTATTTGTCTAATGATCATTAGTGGAAATTTTGGTCATAAAGACAAGATTCTTCCTTTTGAGTTATTTTTTGGATTCCACTACTACACACATATTTTTATTCATGTATTTGATCCTATCCAGATATATCCTCGATTATATCCCACTCTAACATGGTATTATATCTTTAATGGTAGCTAAATTTCATAACCTCTATTATGAGATCTAACATTCTAGCTTGTTTGGTATTTTTTCATTGATTTTGGTTTTCAAGGGTTTTAGTGGGGTTTCTAGAAAATATTTGTAAATATATTCCACTAGAGTTAATGAATGAGATGATGGGGGGGGGGGGGGGGTTAATTAGTCATAAAACCAATCATTCATTCCATTTAACATTCATGATACATTCATACAAATATATAAATCAATCAAAGCATAAATAACCATATATATGAACATGAAATAAAAGAACACATCACATATGTGGGAAAAACTCAAGGGGAATAAAAAACACTGATATATTCAAATGGAATATAATCTTATAAGACAAAAACCATATTTAGTGAATCACTAACTCCACATAGAGTACCAACCCCAACTAGCCAAGCACACATTTGACTAGACTTTAGTAAGCACCCACTTCTAAGGAGGCACCAACCCATAGATTACTTAGAAAAAACTAAACCTCCTAATTAATTTGATCACCTTTATTACACCTTATTTATAACACAATATATGATGATCACCTTATTTATCCCTTTACACACTCTTTAACCTTCTCAAATTGCCTTCTAGGCTTCTTTGCTCAACTAGGTCTCTTCAAGACTAATTAGGTAATATGAACTTGACATTCATTATTAGACCTACTATTATATATTCATGATAGTACCTATACTATCTTATTATGTTTTATAATACCTCCTTCCACTCAAGTATCTTATATATCATTCTCTCCTTAATTCAATCCTCTAACTCACTAATTAGGTGTAAAAAAACTTGTTCTTATACAAACCTCTTGCTCATAGACCTCTTATTCAGTCAAAGACACCCACTTAGATTTTACATTAAATATTACTTATTACATGTCATAATTAATAATAAATCATTACATTAGGTCAGCCATAACTCAAATAAATCAAATCCTTCTTTAGGCCTCATGGATACCTAATTCTATTAGGCCTACTTTAGGAAACATTACCTTATGACCTCTTGGAACACACTATACATATATAAATGGCATAATATTTTCATAAAAAAAAATATATGCCTTATCCAACATCATCTTATCACCAATACACCTTTTAGGTCCAATCACCACTTGGAACACTACATTAGCACTGTTCACATTAGGCCTTTAAACACACAAAAAATTCTATCTTGAAAAATTGAAGATAAAACATCATTTATCCACAAAAACATGATAATAAAACATATAAACAAAATTTACTTGACTTTAGGTTCATCACTATATATTTGAAACAATTAAACTCAAGGAAAAAAGCTTAAATTGATCTGTTCAGTATACTCACTTAGAACTACCACAACTGTCAAAAACTAGTCATGAAACTACTTGACATTCAACACCTAAAAGGATAATTTAAATTATTATAAATACATTAAAAATTTTATATAAAATATTCATAACAACCTAAATCACAAAAACCATAAGCTCTAATATCAAACATTGGTCTTGTAGACAAATCTCTTAGACCTTATCTCACATAGTCTTACTTGAACCAAACAAGCCATTTTGGCTTCAAATTTTAAACCTCTTACACTAACTTACAAGATTTTTAAAAGCATTAAAATGAATTTAAACTCATAAAAAAACACCATGCACTACATTGAATCACTCTTTCATGAAATTGCATTCAAATCTAACTTTTCATTGTTGCAACTTACTTATTAAGAATTGCCAAGACTATAAAAAACATAGTCATGAAAAATTGACCTTATAACACCTATATAATGAATTTAAGATACTTAAAATGCATTAAAATTATCCTATGACATATCTATACCATCTTTAAATATAAACACCATATGGTCTAGTGACAACTATTAGTCTTACTGACCAATTTGTTGATCTCACTACACACTGACCTCACTAAGCCAGACAAGCCATTTTGGCTTCATCATTTTCAAAATTATACCTAACTTCAAAGATATATACTATGAATTAATAGTAAATAAAAATCCCAAAACAAATTCTTATGTACTTTGATCCATCATTCTACCCTAAAAACACACCAAAAACCCACTTTTCATATTGTTTAGGTTTTGCACTATTTGTACCATTAGGCTTGTTAGCAACTGACATACTAAGACCATGAAATTAGATAAATTAAAGAATAAAATATATCCATAAACCTTCATGGACATTAAACATGAATCTATACATACTTCCTCCATCCATTTGCTTACTATGTCTAATACAAATTTTGACTTCTACAATAACTTCTTTAGAAACAAGCTTGTAACTCAACATTTTCTCACTCCTATCTCTAAGTAATACCACCTAGAATTATGTACTTGTTTCTCAAAATTTTCTCACTCTTATCTCTAAATAATACCACCTAGAGGTACCTAACAAATTTCACTACAATATCCAATAGCTTATCTAATAAATTCAATCTATTATAGGCACTTTTGATCAACATCTTCAACATTAGGTCTTTATTAGGGTTATAAGAGAATTTAAACCAATTTCCATTCTTAACTATCATTCATAAAGCATAGCCCCTCAATCCAAACAATAATTCATGTAATTTTGATATAAGACACTTACCCATATATAATGAATATCTTAGGTTCCCATACAAAGGTTTGATGATCTAATGAGCACAATAAAATCCTTCTCAACTTGAGAACCCTTCATTTTGAGAAATTGAGAGACCTCCAAACAAATTTTCATGTATTTTACTTAACACTATGACCTCAAAATGAATGAAAAACTTGAAATATCATACCTCACCTCTAACAATGCTTACATGATATAAAACATGATGAAATATGATCATGAACCTTCATTTGGCCACACTCTCTTTTCTCTTTAGACCTTGACCTACAAACCACATTAGGTCTTAAAACTGAAATTCATGCCTCTTTTCATGCACTCTTCACCTCACTCACATACTTAAGAAACCTCATACAACCACTCATTCCTATGTTCACTCATCTTAGCAAGACACCATGATCATACCTTCTCATAAGGACTATTCATACCATGACTAAGCTTATTTTACTTAAGCACTTAACCTTAAAGACTTGTACCTTCATGCAAACATAAGACATTAGCTACCTTCAAATTCTCTCTCTTGATAACGTTCTTCAATGATAACACTCCATCAATTCCCCTTATAACATCAACACACTACTAACTAGACACACTTTCTCAATGACATCAAATTCTCTCATGTTTAAACACTTCCATACATCCTTCACATGCCTTGATAGTAGATCATGATACTTCATTAGACAAAGTAAGGTCTAAAAGAGGTCTATATGCAGACTTATACTAAAGTTTATACCCTTGTATGCTCACCCTAAGACTCTCATGAGGGTTCTAATGCCTCACATACATGATCAAACATACTTACCTCAATGATATCACTTAAGATAACATAAGAACAATCATAAGACACTTATATCACTACTCTCATTCAAAAACACTATTCCAAGATTCTTAACTCAATTCACTACCAACTAAAATTTCACTCAAAAACACTCTTTCATACCTACTTATAATCATACCTTCATAATAAAATTCAATGACAACACTAACAACTTCATGCTAATTTGAACCTTGATATCAACCTTGACATCAACCATTAGAGAAGACAAATATCAATAGTCTCACCTTGTCATATCATTCAGTTGAGCTGATGCTTCTCATCATAGGCACTAGTTGATAACTGCTCTAAAAAATTGATCATTCTCTCAAAAAGATACATCTCCCTCTAGTATTCATTCTCCCAAAACTAGATTTTTTCTCAAATAAATATGATCACACCCACAACATGTGGAATCACACCTTCTTGAAACAAAATCTCAACACACAAAATATGAAACATTACAAGAACATGCTCCCCCTTATTCCATGCATACCTCCTTCAAATGAATTTAGATCACAAGACCACTCACTTTTTTCCTTGACATGACTGATATGACTCAAGCCTCTGATCACACACTAGAACACCATATTATTAATATCAACTGAAGAATTAGGGGCTCTCCCTTTGTCTTCAAAACTTGATCTCACCACATGATTCATTAGGAATTTCAAACCATCTTCATATTCATTCAAACATCTCTCATATACCAATTGACTATTTTTTGACCTTAGAATCTTGATGTCAACATTAGATATCTCACCATGTTTCCTCCTAACTTCAAACCTCATAGAAACCAAGCTACCTAAATTATTAGACTACTCACAATAATGCAAAAGAAAATATAAAAATAAATTAGGCACAAACTTTTGTATTCCATACCATGGCTCCTCATGAATTGATCTTCAAAAACAATGCTCATACTAACCAAAATACCTTTCACCTTGTCATACACAACTTAGAATCCTCTCAAGATGAATCCTTATTTGACTACAACCTCATGCTTCTACACATATATGAGTGTCTCCATGAAGCTTAATGGAGTCACACCTTTTCATAGGACACTAGAACACCGTGAAATCATGAGATTCCTAAATTTTCAATCCACTCTTCTCAGCCATCTTGAGATCATTAGACTAATAGTCTCTCTTTAGAATCTATTTAGGCTTGAATAAAGCATTTTAATCATCTACCTTGTCATTGTTCTTATTTGATTTGATTGCCTTGTCAATATGTGTAGATAATACATGTTCTTGATATTCCTTAACATTTGATTCTTGCTCTACCTTAGTAAATAAACCATTTTTACTAGTAGACTGATCATGACTCACCTTAATTGAATTTGATTTCCAGACAAATGTTTGACCCTTCTCATGCACTATAAGAGCTCATTATACCTTTTTGTGTCTTGAGGTCCTTCTAACTCTATTAGGATAGATTCCTACAATGTGTCCCACATTATGATAAATATAGCAAATAACATTACTATTCTTACCTCTTAACTAATCACTCCTCCCATGGTCCCATGACTACTCATCCCTTGAGACCATTCTACAGTCACTTTCTCTATGACCAAAGATATGATAAACAAAATAAAAACCATTAAAAGAATTGGAATAATTCATTGAATTAGGCTACCTGATTGGTATATTCATGTTGAATTTCATGTTGGTGATCTTAACTTGTTATGGATTCTCATGATATTTCTCAAACTTACTCATCTTTTCTATGATCTATTCATGTTCAACCTTCAAATAATCAAACTCTATCTTCAACTAATCATACTGAACTATTTTAATCTAAACATTGTATTGATATCTTTTAATTGATTCTTAAGATCCTTGATGATATTTTCATCCCTTTTGGCTTCTTTAACCCAATCACTATTCAAGGCACATATTTATTCCTCAAGACCCTTGAACATAGATTTAAACTCATGACTCCTCTTATTTTGGTGCTTTAAATCATCTAGGGCACTTATGAGCTTAGTTTTAAGATCTAATTTAGCTTCTCCTTCTTCACTGTCATTGTATAATTATTCATCATATATGTGTTTTTGTTCTTTTGATCAACCTACTTCTTTATCCAAGAATGGAACTCCATTGCCAATTTGATCAACATAGTCATCATCATCATTATAAACAGTATTATCACTTACCTTAGATGACTTCTTCTTGCCTCCAAACGTCTTCAACATCTCTTTTACATATTTATCTTATGAAATGAATTGATCTTCATTACTATCATGATAAACACTATGTTTATCACAATCCATGCTTGCACTTATAGGATCTTATTTAGGTTGTTAGACTCACTTCAAAGAACCATGTTATGATACCAATTATTGGAAGCATAATGAATAAGTATTGGGGTGGTGAATCAGTCATCAAAACATTCATTCAATTCTACTTAACAGTTATAAGCCATTTATACAAACATATAGATCAATCAAATCTCAAGTAACTATACATATGAACATGAAATACAAGAACACATCATATATATGGGAAATCCTTAAGGGGAAGAAAACCCACTAATATATATGAATATACTATATTCCTATAAGATAAAAAATATATTTAGTGAAGTACCAACTCCACATGGAGCACCATCCCCAACTATCTAAGAACCCACTTGATTAGGATTTAGTAAGCACCCACTTGCAAGGAGGCACCAACCTCATAAATTAATTAGTATCACCTAGTTACTTTTATGACATTAAAAACACTTTTTCGATTATATAACATATGATGATAACCTTCTTTAAGACTAATTAGGTCATATGACCTTGATATTCTTACTCAGATCTCTTATTAGATATTCATGATAGTCCCTCTATTCTCTTCTAATGGTATATAATACCTCCTTACACTCAAGGATATTCTATCTCATTCAATCCTATACCTTACCAATTAGGCCTAAAAAGCCTTATTTTTATACAAGCCTCTTGCTCATACACATATTGGTCAGCCAAACACACCTAACCACTTAGATTATCAACATAATAGGACTTCGGACATATTACAAGTAATATTTTTTAGGTGTGGAGCTTGATTATCTTCTAGGATTAGAAGTTAGAATTTTGATGTTATTTTAGCCAGGTTGGGATACCATATTTAAATTACCTTGTTAAATTGTAATTTCATAGTGAATTTGGACCATTGATTAAAGGTTTTAAAATCTGATAGTAGAGGTTATGTTTATGTTTTTTTCACCCTAAAATGTATTTATATATGACTAAGATGGACTATTGTGATGAATAATTTAAATATTGTACACAGAGAGGAGGTGCAAAAATGTAGAGAGGTGTAACAAGGTTTGTTATCGAATTTGTTTTCTCCCTTGTATTGTTAAAAATAATATACTAGACAAGTTTGGTGGATGTATCCCATCTTGGGTGAACCACATTAAATCTGGTGTCTCTTATTATATGAATTTTTATGTTTATTTTTTGAATGTTTGATTAATTTGTTTCATAGTTTTCTTGTCTATGATTTGGGGATAGATCTAGGTTTTAATTTGTCCTAACAAGTGGTATCAAATCAAAGGTTTTTTTTCATAATTTTAAATCATAGGAAGAAAAGGGTTTCACTCCGAGTGGGAACTATGGTGGATGAAAATAAATCTAAGGTGGAGAAATTTAATGGATAAAACTTTGGAATATGGAAGATACAAATGAAGGATTATCTTTACTATAAGGACCTCTATTTACCATTAGGAGGTCAAGCCAAGAATCCATTGATAATGTCAAATGAAGATTAGAAACTATTGGATCGAAAAGCCCTTGGAACCATATGATTATGCCTTGAATATTTTGTAGCATTCAACATATCATAAGAAAAGACAACAAAAGGTTTTATGAGTGCATCAAGCAAGTTATATGAAAAACCCTCTACTTCAAATAGAATATTTTTGATTAAAAAATCATTTAATATGATTTTTTTTGAAAATGGTTCAGTACCAAATCATTTAAATAAGTTTAACATAGTTTTAGATTAGAGGTAAAAGCAAGTTTTGAAGGGGCCCCGAAACCCTATACAACCAATAGAAAGATAACCTTGAAGCCCATAGAAGTTTGAAACACCAAAATAGGTACAAACTAAACTAGGTAACATAGGAACCTGAAGACAGCAGAAAAGACCAGTAGTTTCCACTGACACTACACGGATCACACTGTCAAAAACCAGAAACAACATCCTACAACCTTCAAAAAATAAATAATTACCTTTTACACGAACGAAGGTTCATATCTAGAGGGGGGACCACAAGCTTAGACTTCTTCCTCTTCACAGTGGTCCATCCATCCTCTACCTTAGCTGCCTCTGTCATCCATGCCTCAGGAAACAGTGGTTCATTAAGCCCAATGGATACAGAAGACACATCAAAATCCTTATGAACACCAACCAAAGTCTGGCACCTAGGTTGATCCTCCAATATAGATGGAGAAGCCAAAGCCTCCACAACCACTGGCTTTGAAAGATCATTAATCATAGTCACCACAGGACCATCTAAGGAGTCTTTTACCTGCGGCTCCTCCTCAATCATCAGCTCAGAGTGAATGTTTTCTTCATTTTCAGTGACAGTCGGGTCTTCCGTAGGTTGGTTAGCTATATAGTGTTCTGAGGAAGCGTTGGCCCACCAAGAATGTGGTCTTCTGAACTTTGTAGTCCTTGTCAAACAACGAGCAGCCAAATGACCCATCTGGTGACATCTTCTGCACCGAAAAGGTACACCCTCAAAATCCAACACTTGGGACCAAGTTCCCCTTGGGGAATCCAGGCTAATCGCCTCTGGTAGACCTTTTGAAACATCCATTTCAACCATAAATTGAGCACAGGTCGAATGGTACCCTAGCAGAGTATTTTTATCCACAAACAAGTAGTCTCTTAATGCATTCCCAATAGTTTCAAAGACCGGTTCATGCCAAAGATGTATTGGTAGATTTGGTAACCGAACCCATATCAAAATCTTATTAAAGGATTCCGTTAGCGGATTAAAATCCTTATGCCACCGCTTGGCCATGAGAGGATATTTACCTTGCCAAAGAAAATCACTGTTACTCAATATTATTCTCCTGTCCTCAGGGCTTTGGAATATAGCAATAAAGAATCATTTTTCGCAAGGAAAGATTTCAACACTATCATCAATAAGTGGCACCCAGTTCTTGGATATCCATCCATGTAGATCAACCAGCGAGGGCCAAAAACCTCGAAAATGAAAAATTACAGCTTGAGATGAAAAGACTTCTATCCTTTCAAGGATTCCTTCAATTGTTTCCAGGTCTAAATTTACCTTAATGGGTTTTAGAGCACTTATTGGTAATGCAGAGGGCAGCCCAGATAATGCACGAGGTACAGCATCATGTAGATTCACTTTGAATGCAGCCACGTCTGTGAAAGATCTTCCCCCTACTTCATACCCTGGTTCAGATGCATTGGCAGAGCATCCAGCCGAATGCCTTTCTTCGCTTGCTAGAATAATCTCTTTAGGGTACGAAACCTTCTCCTTGCATGTAGATTCAGAACCCGTTACAAATTTGGGGACCGTTGCCGCTTTGGCCTCTCAGAGTTTAACATAGTTAATAGTTAGTTATATTCCATAAATATTGACTTTGATGATGAAGTTAGGGCTCTTCTTATTATTTGTTCCTTGCTTGAAAGCTGGAATAGCTTGGTAATGGTAGTAAGCAACTCTGTGTCTAATAATTCCAAACTAAAGCTTGAAGATGTGGTGGGTATTATCCTAAGTGAGGAAATGTGAAGGAAAAGTATACGTGAAATATCCATATCTAAAAATGCATTAATAATGGAGAACAGAGGAAGGCAAAAGAATAGATGAAGAGGAAATCATGGAAAATAAAAAAGGGGGTGTACGATCTAAGTCAAGAGGCAAGATGGAATGTTGGATCTATGGTAAGCCAGGACACACCAAGAAAAATGTTGGTTTCAAAAGGAAAAATTGGGTAAGGACCAACAAGAAGGTAATAGAGAAGCAAATGTAGTAAGTGATATATTACAATATACTCTTATAATTTATTTAGATAATATTGTTGAATCTTAGGTTTTAGATTCAAGTGTTTCTTTTCATGCTACCCCTCATAGACATTATTTTATACATTATGTTCAAGGTAATTATGGGAATGTTTACATTGGTGATGATGAACCCTATATAATTTTTTGAAAAGGAAGTGTTTATCTTTAATCATAGAATGGAAACACTTGGGTGCTAAAGTATGTCTGGCATGTTCCAATCTTGAGGAAAAATTTAATCTCTGCAAGATAGTTGTGTAGTGAGGGTTATATGGTCACATTTAAAACCAAATAATGGAAGGTTAAAAATTTTTATTTGGTGGTTTCAAAAGGTAATAAAGTAAGAACTTTATATTTATCTATAGATAATACTAATCCATCTTTTGTTGTAACTTCTATAGGTAAAGACATAGCATTGTGGCAATACAGACTTGGCCACATGAGTGAAAAGGGAATGAAGACCCTACATGCAAAGGATAAACTACCAAGTCTAAAATAATTAGATCTAGAATTTTGTGAGAATTATGTATATGAGAAACAAAAATGTGTGAGGTTTCTTAGGGTTGGACCAGCTAGAAAGGAGTAGAAGTTACATCTTGTGCATATGGATGTATGACAACCATCTCAGGTATCTTCATTTGGTGGTTCATATTATTATGTTAATTTTATTGATGATACAACTAGGAAAACTTGGGTATACTATATAAAAATTAAGTTTGATGTTTTTGATACATTTAAGAAATGGAAGCTTTAGTTGAAAATGAAACAAGTTTAAAACTAAAATGTCTCAAATCAGATAATGAAGGTGAGTATTGTAGTAATGATTTTAACAATTACTATTAATAAAGTGGAGTTCATAGACAAAAAATAGTTCTAAAAACACCACATATGAATGGTGTGTCATAAATAATTACCAAGACTATCATGGAGCATGCCAGAGACATGAGATTACATGTAGGTTTACCTTTACAATTTTGGGGAGATGCTATAAATAATTTATCTAATAAATAGAGGACCTTCAAGTTCTTTTGATGGTGGAATACCAGAGGAGGTACGGAATGGAAAGAATGTAGATTATTATTTTGTAAGCATTTTTGGTTATGAGGCATTTTCTTATATTGAAAAAGATCATAGGAATAAGATAGAAGCTAAGTCTTATAAATGCACATTTAGTGGCTATAAAACTAGTGACTTTGGATTATAGTTGTGGAATATGGAAGATAAGAAAATAATTAGGAATAGAGATGTTGTGTCCCATGAAAAAATCATGTATAGGGACCAGTTGTAGGAAAAGAAGCAAGAAGAATCCAAAAAAGAATATACAATATTAGAAGACATTATAGAAAAACATGTCCCAAGGGTTACTGGTATGTAAAAATATAGTGGATATGATGACCAAGGTAGTTACAAGAAAGAAGCTAAATATTTGTTTAGCTTCAATTGGTCTTCATGCATGATAATTAAATTAAGGAACTTGTCCAGGTCTAGATAGTACAGTGGATGCAATAGTGGTAGAGTTGTTATAATCAATCTCCAAGTGGGAGATTATTAGTTATGAAGCTTGATTGTCCTCTAGGATCAGAGGTTAAAATTTTAATGTTATTTTAGTTGGGTATGGATCCCAGGTTAAAATTTCCTTATTAAATTGTAATCTTGTAGTCAATCTAGGCCATTGAATAAATATTTCTATATCTGATGGTAGAGCTTATGTCTAGGTGATTTTCACCCTAAAATGTATTGATATATGGCTGAGATGGATTACTATGATGAATAAATGAAATACTATACATAGAGAGGAGGTGAAAAAAGGTATAGATGTGTAACAGGGCTTGTTATAGGATTTTATTTCTCCCTTGTATTTATATAAATAATATACTGGACAAGTTTTGTGGATGTAGCCCATCTTAGGTGAACCACATTAAATATGGAGTCTCATGTTATGTGCATGTTTATGCTTATTTTCTAAATGTTTTATCAATTCATTTCATAGTTTCTATTATATGATATTTGGAGATAAATCTAGGTTTTAATTTATCCTAACAATAATAAATCATTACATTAGGTTTTATATAACTCAAATAAACCAAATCTTTCTTTAGGTCTCATGCAGACCTAATTCCATTAGGCCTAATTTAAGACACATCACCTTATAACATATTAGAATACTCTACACATCTATATACCAAAAAAAATCATAAAAAAAAATATGCCTTATACAACATCATCTGATCACCATGACACCTTTTAGGTCTAACCACCACTTGAAACACTCTATTAGCATTTTTCACATTAGGCCTTTAGACATGCAAAAAAGTATATCTTGAACAACTAAAGATAACACATAATTTATCCAAAAAAACATGTCAATAAAAAACATAAATGAAATATACATGACTTTGGGTTCATCACCATATTCTATAAAAACTTAAACTTAGGGTAAAAAGGCTTAAACTGATCTCTTCAGTATGCTCACTCAAAACTACCAGAACATGAAACTAATTGACATCCAACACCTGAAAGGAAACTTTAAATGGTTATAAATACATTTAAAATATTATATAGTTTATTAATAAAAACCTCAATCATAAAAACCATAATATATAATAGGAAACATTTGTATTGTAGACCAATCTCCTGACCTTATCTCACACAGTCTTGCTTGAACCAGATAAGACATTTTGGCTTCAAATTTTCAACCTCTTACACTAACTTAAAAGATTTTACAAATAATGAATAAGAATTTAAATTTATAAACAAAAACATCATGCAATAATTTACATCACTTTTTCATGAAATTACACTCAAATCCAATTTTTCATCACTACAACTTGCTTACTCAGAATTGCCAAGACTGTCAAAAACATAGTCATGAAACATTGACCTTATAACACCTATATATGGAATTTGAAATAATTAAAATTAATTAAAATTATCCTATTAAATCTCTAAAACATATTAAAATATAAACATTATATGGTATAGTGGAAAATATTAGACTTACAAACCAATTTGTTGATCTCACTACACACAGACCTCACTAAGCCAAACAAGCTAATTTAGCTTTATCATTTTCACCACTATACCTAAATTTTAATATATATACCAAAAATTAAAATTAAATAATATTAAAAAAACCATAATAATTCACTTTTAGCCATATTTATACCTTAAAAACATACCAAACACCAACTTCTCACACTGCTTGGGTTTTGCACTATTTGCATCATTAGCCCTGTTAGTGACTATCCTAAGTAGATCACCAACTTATAGAAATTATAGAATATAACATATAAAAAAATTAATTAACATGAAACATGATTCTCTACCTTATTCCTCCATCAATTTTCTTAGTATGTCCAATGCAACTTTTGACTTGTACAATAACTATTTTAAAAATAATCCTATAACTCAACATTTTCTCTTTCCTCTCTAACCAAAACTACTATGAGGTACTTGGGAAATTAAAATACAAATAAAATATCTTAATTGATAAATTAAATCCATTCTAGGCACATTTTATCAACATATTCAACATCGGGTCCTTATTAGGGTTTTAAGAGGGTTTAAACTAGTTTTCACTCTTAACAATCATTCATAAAGCATAGCCCCTAAATCCAAAAAATTATGCCTATAATTTTTATATAGGACCTTTAAAATATCTCATTAATATATTATGTTTACATTCAAAGGTTTTATGATCTAACAATCATAATAAAATCCTTCTTGGGTTGAGAACCCTTCATTCTGAGCACTCAAGAGACATCCAAACAAATTTTCATGTATTTTCCTTCACACTATGAACTAAAAATACATGGAAAAACTTGAAATAACATACCTCACCTTTTAAAAATTATTACATGATTTCAAACACCTTGAAATCTTATCATGACCCTTTATTAGGCCATAGTCTCTCTCTCTCTTTTTGCTCTTTAAACCTTGACTTACAAACCACGTTAGGTCTTAAAATTAACCTTCATGCCTTTTTTCATGTTCTCTCCACCTCACTCACATACTCAAAAAACATCATATCACCACTTATTCTTGTGTTCACTCATATCACCAAGCCATCATGTTCATACCTTCTCACAAGTTCTCTTCAAGCCATGATAGGCTAATTAAACACTTGACCTCATAGACTTGTACCTTTATGAAACCATAAGGCATTATTTGCCTTCAAATTATATCTATTAACAACATCCTTTAGTGAAAACACTCCATAAATTCCCATTTTCACATCAACACACTACCAACTAGACATATACTCTTAATGATATCAACCTATCTCATGCTTAAACATTACCATACATCCTTCACATGCCTTGACAATAGATCATAATACCTCATTAGGCTAGGTAGCATCTAATAGAGGTCTAGATGTAGACATAGACTAAATGTATTACCCTTATAGGATCACCTTTAAAATCTCATTAGTGTTTTAATGATCACATACATGCTCAAAAATACTAACCTCAATGATATCACTCAAACTGATATAAGCACACTCATATCACTGCTCTCATAAAGAGACACTCTTCCAATATTCTTGACACAACTCACTGACAACTAACCTTACACTCAATAACACTCTTATAGACCTACTTGTCATTTTACCTTCATAATAACCTTCAATGACAACACTAATAACTTCTTACTGACCTAAACCTTGATATCAACCTTGACATCAACCAATAGAGAAGACAAAGCTCAACAATCTCACCTTGTCATATCATATCAATATTATTATAGGTATAATCACTAAGTGGGTGGGTGAACTATTGATGTAAGATAATCCAAACTTTAGTTACTTTCCTTTCAATCCATAATCAATCATCACAAGCATTCATAGAACATACAAGTCATTCATAAAAGTGATCCAGAAAGAAGATGCGAGATCAACCACACAACACATGAATTATATGGTATATGCTCATGGGGAATAAAACCCACTCTCAATCCTATAAACACATGGACTACTTGTCCTATAAAATCATCACAAATATGAGACCTTTTAGTGAAGCACACACTTCACAAGGAACACCCATCTCTAAGCATGCAAAAGTATCATCTTGTTCAAAATGTTGAGAACCCACAAAACACATATGAAACCAATAGCTATATAAATCTGATTTCCTTTCAATGTGATGGAGAACCAATGTATAACACCTCTCTTTCAATCCTTCATAACTCTCAAACTTTCACACATAATCAATGTATCCAAAACACCCTTTTGGATCACTGTAGACCTCTTTACTCATTTTCAATATTCAATCCTACAAGTACACTATTGTGAAATTATAAATATAAAATACAAGTCATACATGAACTCCTCAACTTTATCTTCTCCTTAATCCATCCACTTGACACACTCCCTCTCATCTTCCTTCACTTCACTACTCAACTCTTTGCACATCAGCTCATGAAAACTCTTCAAACCATCACCTTTAATCTCAATCTTTATAGATCCTTCATGAATATCATATTATTGGTCATAAATTATACTTGAATTAACCCTTAAGTATTCTTATCACACTAATACATTGATCATAACATCCATGGGTCACCCTTAAGTAACTACACCTTTCAAATAGGCCTTAGTATCCCTCATAGGTCTCATGGAGACCTATTCACTCTTTTAGCACTTAATTAAGAAAATTATAAACATAAGACCACTTATAAATACATATATCCACTATAAATTAACCTTAAGATACCATCAAGTGATTACATCCATCACTACTCTCTTCTATTTATGTAGAACCTGCTCAAACAATATTCTTCTACATAAGAACACCATGAATGAATGAATAGTCAACTTACGAGCATTTATTCATAGTGAATATGCATTGGTCAAACCTCCAAAATCCATAAATATGATATTAATGGAGTTTAAAACAATCCAAAATAGATAATTAATCATGAAACATAAAAATGCCATCAAAACAAACTCAAACATTCTTCTAGGGTCACAAAAGATGGTCAAACACAATCAACTTTAGAGCTTAATATATACACTTTTATAAAAATAAAAAACCTTATAACTAGTTTTTATGGATGTGCCATGGAGTCCTTTACAAATTTTGTTTCAATACCACTACAAATTCACCATAAAATAAAAGTTATAGCTCAAATAATACATACTAGTTTTTTTTGCCAATTTAAATTCCAATCATTATTATGTAAAGCAAAATATCTAAACACATGTATTCATCTCATTCCCCCTATAAATTTGATTAAATATGCTCTATCTATATCCTTAGTAATATCCTAGTCTTCACCTTTAATCATTGACCATTGATATTTGATTTTTACTATCGAGATTGAGACACTTCATAGCCCCACATGCCTTTTATGGACCCTTTTATCAGACTCTATGCACTTATGACACTTGGTAGTATTGCATGAATTATATGGACCCTAATATCAATATACATGTAATTACACCAATTTTTAGTCCCATATTATAACTTATAATCCTCTGACTTATTGACCTCATGCTCATCATTAGATCTCCATCTACAATTAAATGTGCACCATTAGATCTTCATCTACATGATCACTCACATGCCATCAATCCTTAATCTGATCAAACTATATTTAAATACTTGGCAGCCCTATTTTTACCCTATATAATATATATTTGGCTTTAAATTAATGGTCTTTGGCTTGTCACAGTCTAAAAGAGCAACTTTGGCTAAGTATGGGAAACACTACAATCTACATGCAAGGCCAACTTTTCACCTTGATATAATTTTATAGACACCATATCAAAACCTTCAATTTAAAAAATATGATTTAGGTGCAAATTTAAACAAACCTAGGTGACCATTTTATTCTGACATCTTCATACATGTGAATATTGATGTCATCAATTTGCTCACTTAGTTTGATTAGCCAAGATGACTAGGAAAACCTAGACACTCATGTGACTACTTTGAGGAATTCATTTCACTTACACAAGCACTCCAAGCACTCATAACACCTCATATGTTCTATGAAACATGATCACACCATCAATCACATCTATCAACTACCTCACTAAGTCAAACATGAAATAACCATGCAAGAACATTGAAGTATACTTTGTCATTATCATTCTGACACACATGACACCTCATCAACATCCTTATCCACCTTGGATATATCATTTACAACTCTCCACTAATATCTCCCTTTGTCATTTATGTCAACAACAATTACAAATATTTTGCTCAAACTATTTATTTCTCTTCAAGAGCTTTCTCCCCCTTTGACATAATGACAAAGTGAATACCAACTAATATTGAGGACCTTGAAAACATTAAGAGGGACTCCCCCTAAGTCACCTAAGCTTATTAACCCTTGTAAAAGCTTTAGACCATCTCCAAACATGATTGGAAGATCTCAAATATGATCCCCCTCACATCATGCACATCTCTTCAAGCCTTTCAAACTATTTGAGTTAGCTCGCCCTAACTCCATGATCTACTTGGATCATGACATCTTCACCATGTCTTCTTAACCAGTTATGTTCTAACACTTTAAAACCTCTATTCTCTACCAAATACCTTCATGAAGAAAATCCTTGAACACACCTTTATCACCCAAAATTGCTTCTTCATAAGAAATATATCTCCTAAGAAGCATATGTAGAGACACCTTAACCCATAATGTCCTAAAATAATTTAAACCTAGGCGTTGCCCATATCTCCTTGTATTCCTTCTCCTTCTTGGACATATAAAATTCATATTTCATATTCTTCTTCTTATGCTTAAGAGAAAAAACTTGCTTATCCACTACAACATTCTTATTCTCTTCTAAGATTGTATTGATAACACATAGAGATATCATAGATTCATGACATACCTTTTCACTTGAAGTATCCATCTTGAAGTTCAGAACCTCATCACCAAGAATTAAAAACTAATGTTCTTTGTATGAAACATGATAAAAAATATCATGTTTTTCACTTGGATCCATACACACCTCAGAACTATCCTTAATTATCACCTTGGTCTTTTCCTTGAGATTGATCTCTTTATTTAGAACATGAGTAGATAATGAATGTTATTAGAACTCTTCAACCTATTTATCATTTTCCACCATAGAAAATAGACCACTTGGAATTTAAAAATAATTATGACTCACACTTTTCATCTTTGGTTTACATGAGTTAACTTTTCTTCTTCCCTGCACTCTAGGAGTCTGATTGAACTTATTTTTACTTGATGGCCTTTGCTTGTAGAACCTAACAATGTGACAAATCTTCTCATAGCTGTAACAATAAACACCTATTAATGGAAACTTAACATACCTTTCCTAATTTGAAAAAAATATTGTAATGTGTCCTATGTCATAAAAACTGAAACACTCAACCTTTCTCATGCTATTTGACTGATGATTCCACTCATTCTTAGTAGGTATTCTAAATTCTCTAGCCCTATGGCCACATTGATTGCAAGTATAGTAGTAACTATTGAAATTGGTAAACCTCATTACATTTGGTTGTCTAATGTAATTTGTCTTCATTCTTCCAGTATCTTGATTCCTTGACTGATGATTAACCTTTAAGATCTAGTCTTTCTTATTCACATTAGCCTTCACATTTTCTTGAGTTACAACTTTTTGTTCTTCTTTGTAACCAAGTCTTGTTTATCACTATCATGATTTTGACTATTCATAATGTTGTCTAGATCACTTGATCTCTTTTAAGACCTCACAAATTAATTCACCTTACTAGATGTCTTATCTAATTTAGATTTTAATGACTCAATTCTAATCACATACCTTGAGCACTCATCTTCTTTGATTTTTAGGCTTGTAGACATAGTTACCAATTGACCATTAAGATGCTTGAATATACCTTCATGCATACTGGAGTCTTCATCCATTCTAGCCTCATAAATACTAAATCTATCCTCATAGTCCTTCATTTGTGACTTTAGTTTCTTGGTTTTATTCTTCTCAATATTTAGATCTTCAAGGGAATTCATCAACTTAGTCTCACATTCCTCTTTATTTTCTTCATCATTTGTATCACTCCACGTAGACTCTTATTGATATGAGAAACTTATTTATCTTTCCATGAAAATAAATTAATCTTATATAGGACCATTATCTTCATTATCAAACTTAAAATCACTGACTTCACTCTCATTTGATGAGCTGAAATATTCAATCGTGTAGAGACTCTTCTTGTCCTTGAAAGACTTCTTCTTATTGTCATACTTTATAAATCCTTTCTTCCTCTTATCAGACTTGAAAGTATTATTTACTTAATATTGTATTTCACCATATAATTCATCATCATTATTATTATGCTTATGAGGGCACTTATTGGTAAAGTATCCTACCTCTCCATAGTTGAAGCATTTGAAGGATAGTTTACCCTTATACTTGCTTGAAGTTGTTTTCAATTTTCTTGTAAACAAAGCAATTAGTTCATCATAATCAATATCAGATATGTCATCCTCCTTGATTTACATACTTTAATTTATCTTCTTCTTTGGATTAATTTATGTCATGAATTTCTCTTGCTTATTTGGTAATTTGTCCTCATTAACTCCCATCTCACAAGCAGTAATAATTCCATGAAATTCATCCATCTTCATCTAAGTTAGATTATGAATTTATTATAAAATAGATAATTTTAAATCAAACTTGAGGGAGAGAGAATTTAATACCTTTTTTACTACATTATCTTCTTCAAGTTTCTCTCCAAGACCTATAATAATGCTCATAATCTCATCAACTCTCTAAAGAAATGATTCTATAGAATATTATTCCTTCATCTTGAGACTCTAAAATTGTCTTCAATGAGTATAAAACTTGGCCAATTTGACCTTTTTATTACCCTTCATAAATGATCTACAATTTTTCCCATATCTCTTTGGTAGATTTAAAATGGATTACCTTGGTGTACTCAATTTTTAAAAGACCACAAGTGATGACATTCATTGCCTAGAATTGCTCTCACACAACCTTCTTATTAGCTACACTACTTAGAGGAATAGGGGGCTAAATATCCATCCAAAATAGATTAAATAATTTAAAACACAAGTGACATGATGTATTTCTTCATCCTCACACTCCAAAAAAAAATTGGACCCATTGAACGTCAGTGCTTACTTAGTTGAAAATATTCCTTGCATTTGATGACTACCCATATTGTACCTTGAATCACCTTCAAGTTTTTAAACATGAAAAGGAGGTCCTACGATGATAGAAATTATTATAGGTACATTAATTGAGATGGGGGTGAATTAGTGATGTAAGATAATCCAAACTTCAATTCTAATCCTTGCAATCCTTAATCAATCATCAAAAGTATTCATAAAGCATAGAAGTCATTCATAATAGTGAACTAGAAAGAAGATTCAAAATTAACCACACAACACATTAACTACATGGGAAAACCTAATGGGGAATAAAACCTACTCTCAAGCTTAAAAACACATGGACTAATTGTATTATAAAATTATCACAAACATGAGACGTTTTAGTGAAGTACCCACTTCACAAAGAGCACCCATCCCTAAGCATGAACAAGCACTAACTTGTTTTAAACGTTGACCACCCACACAACACCTATGAAACCAAAATATAATAAATCTGATTTTATTTTAACCTAATAGATAAATAATTTATAACACATATTTTTCAATCCTTCACACTCTCTCAAATTTGCACACATAAGCAATGCATCCAAAACACCCTTTTGGATAACTCTAGACCTCTTCACTCATATTCAATATTAAATATTAAAATTACACTACTATGAAATTATAAATATGAAATAAATATCATTCATACACTCCTAAACCTATTTTTCTCCTTAATCTATCCACTAGTGATCCGTAAACTACACTGATAAACTCAAAGTGAAGTTTTAACTACGAATACTGAAATTCTCAAAAAACTTAACAAATTCTCAAAAAACTCAAAAGAACTTGCAAATGTTTGGCAAAAAATTCTCGATTGTTTAGTTGAATTGGAATTGTCAAAAGACTTCTTACTTCCATTTACCAATTAAATTGGTTTTTAATAATGTTGTGTTATAATTATTGAATTGTAGATTACTTGCATGATTTCATTTACTAATTAAACCAAATCAGCAAACTAAAACAAAATCATGCATCAAAATGACAATTTACCAAAATATGAAACATGATAATAAAGTTTAGCTCAACAATTGATGCCTACATCTCTGAGTTCTCCAAAGGAGTGGACTATTTCCATTAAGGGCACTTCAAACACCTAGAAATAATAAACAACTTTCCTGCAAGCTGATATCTCAATGCAAGAATTCACCTTCACTATGACTGAATCAAGCCCGGCACCTTAGAATTATATGATTCTTCATAAACACCTACAAAGTTGCTTCAAAATTCCTAAAAATATCCTCTATGGGCTGAAATATACTCCTCCAATATGCAAATTGGATATAACAGAGTATTAATACTATGTATTATGGCTAAAAAATGGATAAAAATCCATTACATAAGCTTTCCCAAAGCTTTTACAAAGTCTCAGCCTCTTAAAAATAAAAACACAGTCCAAAATTCCATAACTTCAAGTAGAAATTCATGCCTTTAATAGAACTTAGACCTCTGCAACATAAGCATTCAAGGCTTATCCCTTTTGGGTAGTAGGTCAAGGGTTCAAACCATCAGCCCTCCTTTCTAAGTGCTTGGGCATGTGTTTGAAATCTTCTCCTCTTTTTTGGGCATGCTTTGACTTCTTCTTTGGTGTATTTGTCTCTTGTTGTATCCCACATGCAGTGAATAATGGATAAGACAAGGCTTAAAATAGCCTTCAACTACCCACTTATCACGTGGCTTCAGCCACCTAAGATGTATTTTGTTCAACTTGGGCTTGGTCTTTCCTATGAACCGTTCTCCCTTGGGCTTGCCACCTTGCTCACCACCATGCTCAAACTTTAGCCTGTGGACACCTTTGAACTCGCCACATGGCTCAATGAGCTTATCTCACACTTGACTCCATGTGGCATGTTGATGATGTGGCATGTCATCAAACCAATTTTTTAAACCTTTCATTTTGCCAAGTGTCAACCTCTAATAGGTCCAAATGTTGAAACCACCTCGAAACATGTGTAAAATGTCACAAGTGACTTTTTTTGAGCAATCTTCAAATGGCCATAATAGGAGCTCCTGAACTTAGATTTACGTTCCAAAAAATGCGTCAAAAATCTCTCAATGAGATCTATAGTGTACCACCACTAAAACATTGAATTAGAACCATTTTTAGAACCAAATTTTGAGCTTTGACTTGGCATGTCTATTCTCACATTTTTGGGATGTGGTAGATGGATCATGAGCTATGTGGCTTAGTAAAGTGTCTAGTTTCTCCCATGTGGTTGGGGCATGATATTACCAAATAATAATCCCTCTTCATGTGGGATTTCTACAGACTTATGATTTCAAATCTACAGACTCCCAATTTCAAATCTAGGGGCTCCCAATTTCTGATCACACCTCCCCAATGGAGGGCTTTTGGTCTCCAAAAGTCCAATATCCCCTAAAACGGCAAACTAGTCTACTGCATTCATGAAAATAGAACCCAATCATAGCAAGAGGTATAATAATTACATTAAAATGATTCATAATCAAACTATAAAAATTCCTAATCTAAAGGCATGAGTAAGTTAATCTACAATTGTAAAAGTGATTACAACATATCAAACTACCTACCCAAATGTCACATCCTATAAAGTGGTGAATTGCCAAAAACTGAAACAACTCCCAATGTAACTACAAGAAAATTTTATAATGCCAAAAACATACAATAAATGTTGTGTACATGTTGCAATACAATGCCCTAGTATGGGACTTTTATGCGAAGCAAATGCAAGCAACCAAAAGTGTATGTTGCCTAACATCTAAACATGCCCATAGGGTCTTAACAATGCATATATACATCCATGTGTCAAAAATGGATACATTAAAAATAGTAGTCAAATAAGTGTTGTAAGGAATTAAATCAACGTACAACATGCATTTTGCTATTATCTCCAAATGATCAAATGAGTTCAAGTCTTATCCATTATTAGACTACCCATACTGTATATTCTAGGGATTAGAATCTTAGAGTTATTAAAATGTGAGAATTGAAATACTTCATATGGTAAACCTATCTTGAAGTGTTCCCACCAACTCTAATCTATATCTATCAAAGCTTGTTCATTACCTTAGGTGAATTCATAACCATGCTTTGCAAAAAGAATGTAATGATAATCCACTTAACCATTTCTTTCTTCTTAGTGAAATTGATTGTCTTAGTGGATTCCTTAGCATCATTATGGATTGATTTAACTTCATTGACCTTATTAATAGGTTGATAAATCATCTTAGTTTTACCATTTCTAGAATGTGAAGATGATTGAAGTTTAAAACAATGATCAATCCAATGTCCACTCATATGGCAATGAGTGGAAACAACATTCTTAGGTGAGGTATCCTTTTTTACCTCTTCTCACTTTGCCATGACGAGAATGGTTCTTAACACCTGCAATCTGCTTAAGCAAAGCATGTCTCTTCCAAAATAATGCAACACTATGGTTATGCATCCCAGAAAAAATGCATCAAAATGATTGCATTATCTTCTAAATGTTAAATCCAAATTTCTTAAACATAAAAAAGTGGATCAAAATATTTAGTGATAACTCTAGTGTAGGAACTAGGAGGTGGAATCTCAATACCTCTTCTACCTTCCTTCTTACACTGTACATGCTCTAATAGTGGCCTTGATCCTTTGCTATTATAAGCTTGTCTTCCTTTAGCCATGGAGGAAGTTTCTCTAATTTTCACCTGCTCACTAGTGTAACCCAAACTTGCATGAAGAGATATATGCTCTACTTATATTGGGTTAGTAATTCCTTGGCCATCTCAACCAAGACCTCTTCCATTAAATCCCATTTTAAACAATAATTTAGATCCTATACCCTTAGTGTGTTTTTCTCAAAACTACCAAAAGCATCATTAATTGAATCTGAATGGAAAGAAGTAGAAGATTCTATGGTGAAAAACTTACATTACACTCAGTCATAGTGTCTACATCTAAAGTTGAAGGCTCTTCCTTTTCCTACTCACCATATTGCAATCTAATCAAGAGCTCATCCTTAGATTCAAGCTCTAATTTCAAACTTACAATCTCCTCATCCAAGGAGTACAATCGAGCTCTTAGAAAATAATTCTCATCTTGAATTTGAGTATTGATGGCTTCAAGATCTTCCATCTTGGCTTTGTGTGATAACTTACCCATGGTTTCCTGCAACACACTAATTCCAAAACTGCACACTGTAATCTAATCAAGTGATATTGAAAACCAATAACTGAAAGCAACTGTCAAAACTCAATCAGAAGCTAACCTAGCTTTCTAACTTCTCTGATACCAAACTTGATCCGTAAACTACAATAATAAACTCAAAGTGAAGTTTCATGCATGAATACTAAAATTATCAAAAACTTAACAAATTCTCAAAAAACTCAAAAGAACTTGCAAATGTTTGGCAAAATGTTCTTAGTTGTTGAGTTGGATTGGAATTGTCAAAAGACTTGTTACTTCTATTTACCAATTAAACTAGGTTTTAATAACATTGTGTTATAATTATCAATTTGTAGATTACTTGCATGAGTTCATTTACTAATTAAACCAAATCGGCAAACTAAAATAAAATCATGCATCAAAATGACAATTTACCAAAACACAAAATGTGATAACGGAGTTCAGCTTAATAATTTATGCCTACATCTCTGGGTTCTCCAAAAGAGTGGACCATTTCCATTAAGGGCACTTCAAACACCTGGAAACAATAAACAAATTTCCTACAAGCTGATATCTCAATGCAATAATTCACCTTCATCATGACTGAATCAAGCCTGGCACCTTCAAATTCTGTGAGTCTTCATAAACACTTGCAAAGTTGCTTCAAAAGTCCTAGAATTCTCCTCTATGGGCTGAAATATACTCCTCCAATATGCAAATTGGATATAATAGATTATTAATACTATGTATTATGGCTAGAAAATGGATAAAAATCCATTACATAAGCTTTCCCAAAGCTTTTACAAAGTCTCAACGTCTTAAAAATAAAAACACAGTCTAGAATTCCATAACTTCAAGTAGAAATACATGCCTTTAATAGCACTTAGACCTCCACAACACAAGCATTCAAGGCTTATCCCTTTTGGATAGCAGGTCAAGGGTTCAAACCGTCAACCCTCCTTTCTAGGCACTTGGGCATGCATTTGAATTTTCTCCTCCTTTTTGGGCATGTTGTGACTTCTTCTTAGGCACATTTGTCTCTTGTCTTATCCGACATGTAGTGAATAATGGATAAGACAAGGCTTAAAATAGCATTTAGCCACCCCCTTATCATGTGGCTTTAGCCACCTAAGATGCATTTTGTTTAGCTTGGGATTGGTCTTTCCTACAAACCGTTCTCCCTTGGGCTTGCCACCTTGCTCGCCACCTTGCTTAGGCTTTAGCCTATGGATGCCTTTGAACTCGCCACATGGTTCAACAAGCTTATCTCATGCCTGACTCCACATGGCATGTTGATGATGTGGCATGTCATTGAACCAATTTTTCAAACCTTTCATTTTGCCAAGTGTCGACCTCTGATAGGTCCAAATGTTGAAACCACCTTGAAACACATGCAAAATGTTGCAAGTGACATTTTTTGACCAATCTTCAAATGGCCATAATAAGAGCTCCCAAACTTGGATTTACATTCCAAAAAAGTGTCAGAAATCTCTCAATGAGCTCTACAATGTGCCACCACTGAAACTCTAAATTAAAATTATTTTCAAAACCAAATTTCAAGCTTTGACTTCGCATGTCTATTCTCACATTTTTGGGATATGGTAGATGGATCATAAGCTATGTGGCTCGGTAAAGTGTCTGGTTTCTCCATGTGGCTGAGGCATGATATTACCAAACAATAATCCCTCTTCATGTGGGATTTATATGGACTCCCAATTTCAAATCTATGGACTCCCAATTTTTGATCAACTAGACACACTCCCTCTCCTTTTACTTTGCTTCATTACTTAAATTTTCGCACATCAACTCATAAAAACTCTTGAAACCATCACCTTTAATTTTAGTCTTTATAGAGCCTTCATGAATATCATCTTCTTGTTTGGCCATTAGAATTTAATTAAACCTTAAGTCTTATTATAACACTAATACATTGACCATAGCATCCATGGGTCGCCCTTAAGTAGATACACCTTTCGAATAGGCCTTAGTAGCCCTAATAAGTCTCATGGAGACCTATTCACTATTTTATCACTTCATTAAGAAAATTGTAAACACAATACCATTTAAAATACATAGGTAAACTATACATGACCCCTAAAACCCCTTCAAGTTATTACATCCATCACTACACTCTTTTGTATATACATAACATGCTGAAATAATATTCTTGTATAGAAGAACATAATGAATAAATTAACATTCAACTTCTACGAATTTTTTCATACTAAATATGGATTGGTAAAACCTATTAAATACATATGGATGATACTCATATATTTTACAACACTCTCTAATAGATAATTCATCATGAAACATCAAAACTCCATCAAAATAAACTCAAACATTCTTGTCAGGTCACTTGCAGAAGATGGTCAAACACAAAATCAACTTTGGAGCTCAATATATACACTTGTAAAGAAATTAAAACCTTATAACTATTTTTTATATATTCACATTAGATTATTTTACAGCTTTTTTTTTAAACCATTGTCAAATTTTTCATAAAACAAAAGTTATAGCTCAAACAATACAAACTAGTTATTCCTTTATTAATTTAATTCCAACAGTTACTATGTAAAACAAAAGCTTTATACATGTGTATTCATCTCATTCCCCCTATAAATTTTATTAAATAAAATTCTTTGATATCCTTGGAAATATATTGGTCTTTACCTTTAATCACTAATTGTTGATCTTTGATCTATGCTACAAAGATTGAGACACTTGGCAGCCCCGCTTGCCTTCTATGGACCTTTTTGTCAAACTCTAGGCACTTATGCCACTTGGAATTCTTGCATGATTTTTATGAAATATACTATTATTATAAATTCACTTATGCAAATTTTAATTCTTACATTAAATCTTAGCAAAATTTGACTTATTGACCTCATTATCACTGTTAGATCTCCATCTACAATTAAACACGCACTATTAGATCTTAATCTGCACAATCGTTCAAGCGCCATTGATCTTTGATCTGATAAAAATATATTTTAATAATTTTCAGACATGAATTTAACCTCTATAACATATATTTATCAATTATTCAACTTGATGGTATTTGGCATGTCATAGTTTGTAAGAGAAACTTTGGCTAAGTATGTGAAACACTATAATCTACCTTGAAGGCCAACTTTGTACCTAAATATCTTTTTCTGGACACCATATCAAGATCCAAAATTTTAACCATATGATCTAGGCATAAATTTTAACAAACCCATGTGAATATTTTATTATAACACCTTCACATGTATGAATTCTAATGTCATCAATTTGCTTACTCAGTTTGATCAAATAAGATGACTAGGAGAACCTAAACATTGATATGAATGCTTTGATGAATGCCTTTAAATTATAAAATCACTCCAAGCACTCATAACACCTCATATGGTCTCTATATCATGATCACACCATAAATAATATCCATAAACTACCTCACTAAGTCAAACATTGAATAACCATGCAAGAACATTATAGCACATTGTATCACACTTTGTCATTGTCATTCTAACACACATGATACCTCATCAACATCCTTGGAAACCTTAGAGAAATCATTTAAAACTATTTTACACATACCTCAATGAATACTCACCATGTACCCTCACTAGATGTACATTGATATCAATGACATCAATCTTGAAATCAATGACAATAACATGCCAACATAGTCTACAAATGAAAAATAGATAGTGTTATTGATCTTAGAAGGTGGGAAAACCCTTAGAACAATTATAAACATGACCTAATTTCATAAAAATTAGTTTTTGACCATTTTGGTGGGTTTGAAGGCCATTTTTTGAATTTTATAAAATTTGTATATCTAATGACTTTGACGAAAAACATTTTCTATGTATTTAACATTTTCCAAAAAAGTAGGTGGGTCCTTTCTATTTTGTTAAGGAAACTAGACAAAATATACATATTTAATGGTTTTTTATCTTTGATAGAGTTTATACCCCTACAAGGAATTTGGTGGGTTTCTACCCCTCAATAGACATTTACACCATTTCTAACACCTTAGACATTTTCTAGTAATTGGTAAGGGGAGCACTCATCCTAATACTTATCCCCCTAGTCATATGGAAGTCACTTGGTTAAAACCAACCCAAAAGGATTAAATTTTACTCATAATGTTGGGATAAACTTATTTTCACACCCAAATTTATGAAAAGTGGGGAATTATTTTGTGCATAAGAAATCATCAAACTTCCATAACTTTCAACTAATAGCTCCTTTTTAGGTGACATTTTTTGAAAGTGTAAGTTTTTTGAGTTTTATGCATTGATAATATTATTTTATCTTATAAAATTAAACCTATATATATTTAATGGTTTGCACATCCTAGTATTTCAACACACTTGGTTCAACACATACTTCATTTTTGCAACATGGATTAGAGTCAAATTCTACTTATTAATCTATTCCACTATCATGAATGGAAATACAAAGTTCAAATATTATTAAGTAATAAAGGCTTACACTAAATCATGTTGGGTATTTAAAAATAATTGACCCTTGATATATATAAGGTGAATTGGTTTAACAGAAGTGATGAAACTTGAGGTATTCTATGATCGTCTATGTCTCTAGACTTGATACTTTATATTGAATCTGTAACTACTCCTAATGAATTCTAGACCACATTGGAAAAATTCTTTGAGAAGAAAGACATAATGAGGGTTTATGAATTGAATAATGATCTCATCAGTATAAGACTTATGTGAAAAATGTTGTAATCTTGTATTATTAGTATGATTTCATATGACATTTGGATGAGGTTTTGATATCAGTTTAATAAGTTTCCAAGTGTTTTCAAGATCTAAGTATGACTGGTAGTTCCAGACCTAATGTGAATAGTGGTCTAGTGTGGCCTAATAAAAGGTTAAGTTGAGTCCCCAAAATTCCAAGGGCTCATGTAATAATGTATTGTGGTGTAATAGGTTTTGTCAAGGGTTTTGATCAAGCATAAGGTCTTGAGTTTAATGAGGTAGCATGAAATTTGGCTTTAGGGTCTCCTATGTATGCAAAGTGAAAAATTGCAGACACGAGAAGGAACTTATAATTTTTATTGGCATGTGTGATCACTACATGGGGATATGAGTATTTTAGGAGAGATACAAAGTGATAATAGATAATATATCTAAGAATTAGTTTGGAATTTTAGGGTCAATACTGTATGAACAATCACTAACACCAAAATTGGTTTACAACCCTCTCAAAACCCTCATAATGACCCAATTAGAAAGGTATTGATATGAATGGCCTAGAATGGATTTATAAGGAAATTTTGATGTTTGTGTAATGTATAATAATCCTCCACTCATGTCTAGGTGGTAGTGGTTTGTCAGGGTAGTGAGTAAAACCTATATAAAAATCCTTGTTTCTAAAGAATTTAATGTTACAAGTAGGGTTGACCAGTTCAAGATTACACAATAGATGGAGGTTGAAGGTCAAGAATCATTATTTATGTACATTATGTTTTTTTAAATGTTATATAATATATTTTAACTAATTTTCTCACCCAATTTTACCTATTACTAAACTGGCAAAGAGTGAAAATAGTGAAGAAAACCAGTCAGAGTGAGAAAGCATTTAGGGATTGGTTGCACAAGATTAAATATGGATATAGTTGATTGAGATCATTATTATAGAGATATAACTCATGTATATATTTATTATATTCATTAAAATGGTGAAAATGGTGTTCACAAGATGACTTGTCTAGAGAGAATGTGACAGTAAAACCCAAGATAGTGAGATTGGTCCTTAGGACCAATCTTGCTTTTTAAGCCTATAATCAGAATATTAGAGGTAGTTATAATGATATAAAATTATCATGTTAATTATTTTAAATATATATTTTTTTTCCTATGGATGGTTTAAGGCATGTTCACCACGACTGGTTCTTGAGATAGAATGATTATTCTTGAGACAAAATGATTTCTAGGTGTGCAAGATGAAGTGAAGTGTTTGAATCTCTATGACAGGAGTTGATGAATCTAATGAATATATTTTTGTTTTTTGTAATTTATTTTATATATTAATTATTTATTTAATGTTTTTAATCACCTTATGAGGTTGAGATATGAAATCCAAAATGGCTTGTCTAACTGTGTGAGGAGTGTGAGAGAGTAGCTTGACAAATTGGTCTATAAGACCAATGATTGAAACTATAGATTGATATATATCCATTGGTTAATGATATATAATTATAATATAAACTATTAATTTGGATTATAATTCATTAAAGTGTCATTTCAAATACTAAATATGAACTTCTACATGACTATGTTTTGGAGTAGAATGACCACTCTATGTAGTCATCTTGCAGAGATGATTTTGAAGTGTTTTTTACTAATTTAGATAATACAATGCATATGAAGATATTATATAAGTATAAAATTTTCATTATAATTAATTTATGTTCATGATAATTCCTGTTTCAAGTGTGAAATGTAAAAATCTTTTGACTATGTTTTTAGACCCTATACGTAGTTCTGAGTGAGCTTATGAAAGATGGTTGTTTGAGGTCCTATGCTATGTATGATCATGTCAAATGGAAATTGTGGTGACCATGATGTCATGGAGTATCTATTAATTTATTTTTTTGAGTATTTTTTTTTAAATTTTATTATTTACTTCAGATATGAGACATAGACTTTTCCTGTGTATAAAGGGCTAATGGTGTATAGGCCTATTAACATGGTTCAAGTGATGAGATGGTCTTTAAAGTGGAATGGACCTATTAAAATTTTATCATGGATATATTTGATAAGTTTTTTAAGTGTTTAAATAATTTTGTGAGGCTAAAGGTGTTCCAAGTTTATTGAAGTGTCACGTGTGCTTAATACATACCTAATTGCATTAAGTCTCTATTAGGCCTAATAGAAGTTTTCAGCCTTAAGGGGTATAACATACATAAAAAGTGGTTGTATATATTATTTAACATTTTTATGTACTGATTAAAATTGTTATATTAGTGCCATAATGTTCTTTTCTAACTAATATGGGTAAGATCAAGTGTTGATATATATCACAAGGCCTAATTGGCTTATCTGAGCTAGTTAGAGAAGTGTGGACATAAATGAATAAAAAATATAATTTTAGGAGTTGAGGTAGGTAATTAATACCTTAATTAATAATTATATTATCATTAATTAATATTAATTAGAAGTTTTATATGTGGATGAAAAGGTCAATTGATCTAATGAACCTAGAAGAGGTATGTTGAGCGAGTGAGCCTCAAAGGTTGTTTGAGAGGGGTAGAAGGCTAAGAAGAGATGAATGAGTGGATTTATTATTAAGAGACCATCAGATATAAATAATAATATTTTTTTGGTGTATGATATAGAGATAAAATTAGATAAATAAGTGAGATAACTAAATAAGAGTTCATTATCAACTAGGAGAGTAACAAGGTGTCTTGAGGCGATCAAGCTTGTCTTGGCTAGTTTAGTACTTAGTCAAGAAGGGATTTTGAGATGAATTTCAAGTAGGATATTTTATAAGTTTTATTAAATTATTTGGGTTGGTTCCAAGTCACTTAGGTGGTTGGATCCTCCTTTTAAGTTGGATCTTGTTAAATACTACTTGAGTGGGTGCTTGACTAGTTACAGGTTGAATCTCCTTATGGGGTTGGTGCCTCACTAAATGTTGTTTCATTACTTATAGGCTAATATTCTAAGTGGTGTGATAGTGGTTTATATCCCTCATGAGGGTTTCCTACATATATATGATGTTCATGTATTATGTTCTTACTTCATACTTATGTGAATGTTCTTCTATGCATTGTTATATCTCTATATTAGTTTGAATGGGTAATGAATGATGTATGGAATTGAGTGAAAATTTTATACACTAATTAAACCCCATATCAATGGTTATGCTTTGAAAATTTTGTATTAGAGAAATTCATTTCGAGGAGGATTGATAGATTGAAGGTGATCCTAGAAGTACAAGATGGCTAAGCGGCTAAGGAAAGATAATCAATAATTAAGAGCAATGTTTAAAGGTCTCAAAGAACATATTAGTCTTATTGAGACAAGGAGGAATAACACTAAATCTAAGGTTTATTAACATGAAATGATCCTTATGAATATTAAAGAGCATGCCAAGTCTTTTATGAAATGAGAAAAAGAGATGAGTCATCTTCAAACTAAGCTTGAGGAAATCGTTGAAGTGACCAAAGAAGGTAAAAAGATCATCAAGATCCCAAGAGTCAACTAAAAGATGTAAATAAAAATCTGAGTTCAAAAGAGGAAGAATGTTCTAAGTTGAAATATGAGTTGACCTTATTGAAGGTAGAGATTGAACAAACCAATGTCAAGCTAATGTTTTGTGAAGATTGCAAAATGGCCTCAAGGAATAAGTTGTCATGGGATCATGGAAGAAGGAACAATAAGATCAAAGGTAAGTTCAGTATTACTATTTTCTATATTTGTCATAAGATTAGTCATATTACTAGATTATGATCAAGTAGGTTTTCAAGTCATGATAAGAGATATGGATCTTCTAGAATAAATGAGAAATGTCAAACATGTGTATGGAGACCTAAGATAGTTAAGTAAAATTAGATTGGGCCCAAGAGTGAAGGTGGATTACTTTTTGTAGTAGAGAAAGAATAAAATAAGAATATAGTTATAAGAGTTGAGAAGATTGACAACATCATGGATGTTAAAGATAGTGATCTAAGGAAGGTTAACAAGACCAAAAGGATTCTAAATTAAATTAATTAGTTTCATAAATGCAAGATGATCAAGGAGGTAAGATAGAAGAAGTGGGCATCCTCTAAGTTCACTTTTTTATAAACCTTATGGAATGTGGTGTTTCTATCTAAGATTCATAGAGGCATTCATCATGCAAATAAGTGAGTGGTGGCTTGTCAAGGGCCTGTGATGAGTATAAATATGTTAATGATACCTATTGATGATATGAGGTGTGTTTGAACCTTCATAAGGTATAAATGTATGAACTCATATATTTTTAATTGTATTTATATGGTAGTTAAGAATATATGCATTGAGGTATTAAGTTCCAATGGAGTAGCTCTTTTGAATCATTAGTGCACATATTGTTGAAATACCTAAGAAGATGATTGTATCATATGAACATGATCAATGGTGGACATGATAAGTTTAGGTGTTATTTTAGGTATTAAAGCATATAAATTGACTTGCATGAATAAGGTTTTCGAGACATTATGGAACATTGAGATAATGAAAATACATTTAATTATATAAGGATCTTGACAAAGTGTGTGAAGTACAAGACTAATTAGAATACTCTTACTCAAAGGTTTGATGTGATATAATAGTCTTGACAGAGTTTAATGATGATTTGACAAAGTTATTCCATAGAGATTGAGGTCTCATAAGATCAAATTGATTGTTTAATAGGTAGAAGTTATATTGAGATGGTTTGAGCCATAATGGCTTGTGAAACATAAAGAGAATAGAATATTGCATGAAGAATCTTTTGTTATGACATGTTTAGTTTGTTAAGATTATTCTTTCGAATAATTTTATTGTTTTCAAACACACCTAGTGTGTGTCTATTTATATAAGATCAACTTGAATATGTTTTCAAGAAAATACTTTTTCAAAGTTATGAGTTCTTTCTTTAGGTGTTATTAGATATCAAGCAAGTAGAGTGATGTTCATGAAGGCCTATGATTGTTTCAACAAAATTGAAATGAGATCATGATATTAGGGGGATCTTTATTTCACTATGATTAATAAGTTATCTACTTCACTAGATATGATCCTAAGGTGAGCATCTATTTAGATTGGTCAAATGGAGAACAGTAGTGTGTAGATAGTATAAGATCAAAGAGGGAGATTATAACCTTGTTAAGAAGAAGTCTGAGTCAAATAAAATCTAGTTTTGACATGTGTTCAAATTCTAGGTCTTATGATGAGAATGAAGTCAAGGGAAGCTCATGTGTGGCTTCAAGAGATCTATAATTAGGTAGTCATCAAGTTTAGGTCCAAGATTAGGTAGCAAAGTATGAATGGATGAATGGATTTAGATCATAAGTAGATGATGAGCTAAAAGGAAGGTTTTTGGAGTCATGATAGTCTTATGTCAAGTTGATAAGAAAAAAATCAATTTGAGAGACAATAGTTCAATCACTCTATGGTAATAATTTTATCATTTTTTATTAGTAGAATTGCTGAAGTTGGAGAAAAAAGACAAGGAGGTAACTGTAGAGACCCTTTGTCATTAATGTCAAAGGGGGAGAGAGATTAGATTGATGGATAAGTTGTCTAGATCAGTTCATTTTTAGTTTGACATCAATGACAAAGGGGGAGATTATTTCAAGTTTTTATTCATGCCATGTGCTTAATCCTATCATTTATGTCAAAATAAGCCTGAGGGTGACGTTGATTGTTTGAGCATACTAGTGTGAGGTATGGTGATCCAATGGAATGTATTATGAAGCATAGTGAGATAAGACTTGTGAGTTATTTGTGAAATCAGTGGAAAATATCATCTCATAATATTTCATTTTAGAATGAATCAATATTAGTATGAAGATCTCCAAGAGGTATGGTACCTAAGAGGTCTATGTGATTAAACTAGAGGCATGGTGATGATATAAATGTGTTTGAGTTTTAAGGTGTTAAATGTAGTAAAATATCATGTGAGAGGATGTTGGAATCTATTTCCACATGTTTATAAGGTAATTAATCCTTAAGAAGAGATCTTAGGTTAGGTATTGAGGCTTAACTCTTACATGAGAGACCTAATAAGAAGGCAAAAAGCTCGGTAGCTTGATGAGGTGAATAGTATAAGACTTATGAAAAAAAGGTTGGTATATTTTGATCTTGGAATGATGTCATATGACATGTGGATGAGGTTTTTATATTAGTGAAAAAAGTCTCCAAATGTTTTTAAGATCCAAGTATGACTGGTAATTTTAAACCTAATGTGCATAGTGGTCTAGTGTGGCCTAGTGAAGGGTCAAGTTGAGTTACCAAGATGAGAAGAACTCATGTAAGCATGGATTATGGTGTATTAATTTATTTAAATGGTTTTTATCAAGAGTAAGGTTCTGAGTTCAAGGAGAAAACATGGAATTTGGCTTTAGGGTCTCATATGTATGCAAAGTGAAGAATTATAGACTTGAGAAGGAACTTCTAATGTTAATTGTCACATGTGATCATTGCATGGGGAGATGATTATTTTATAATATATGGGTAATGGTCATATATAACACATCCAAGCATTAGTTTGTCATTTGAGTGGAAATACTATATGAAACATTGCTAATACTAGAATTGGTCTAAACCACTCTCAAAACCCTCATAGTGACTCAATTAGAGATATATTGATAATAATGGACTAGAATGGATTGGTAAGGAAATTTTTATTTTTTTATCATGTATAAAACTCCTCTAGGAATCTCCATGTGGTAGTTCTTTGTCAAGGTAGTGAGTAAAACCTATAGAAAAATCCTTATTTTTAAAGAATTTAATGCTATAGGTAGGGTTAATCAGGTCAAGATTGAAAAATGGATATAGGTTGAAGGTAAATAATAATTATTTATGTCCATGGTGTTTTTTTTTAAAGTTATAGCCTCTGTGTTAACTAATTTTCTCACCCAAGTTGACCTATCACTAAACTAACAAAGAGTGAAAATAGTTTAAAAAAACCAATCAAAGTGAGAAAGCATTTAGGGATTGGTTATAGAAGATTAATAATGGATATAATTGATTTATGTAATTATTAAATACCTATACCTCATGTATATATTGATTATATTCTTTGGATATTCATTAAAATGGTGCAAATGGTGTTCACAATATGACATGTCTAGAGAGGATGTGATAGTGAAACACAAGACAATGAGATTGGTCCTCAAGACCAATGTTGTTATTTAAGCCTATAATATATATATATTTGAGGTAGTTATAATTATATATTAATATCATGTTAATTCTTTGACAAATATTTTTTACATCCCTGGAAGTTGTCTAAGTCATGTTCACCATGACTAGTTCTTGAGACAGAATGACTGCTCTAGATGTGCAAGATGAAGTGAAGTTTTTGAATACCTACAACAAGATTTGATGCATATAATGAATATATTTTAGTTTTATATAATGTTTTTTATCTATCCATGATCTATATAATGTTGTGAATCACCTTAAGAGGTTGAGATATGAAAGCCAAAATGACCTATTTGGTTGTGTGAGGACTGTGAGAGAGTAGATTGAAACATTGGTCTATAATAAAAATGGTTGACACTATATATTTATATATATCCATTAGGTAAAAATATATAAGTATCATAAAAAATATTCATGTAGATTATAATTCATTAAAGTGTCATTTCAAGTACTAAATATGAACTTTTACATGACTGTGTTTTGGAGTATAATGACCATTCTATGTAGTCATCTTGCAGAGATGATTTTGAAGTTTTTTTGACTAATTTGGATAATAAAATTCATATTAATATATTATATAAGTCTCAAAGGTTCATGATAAGTCATTGAGAGTCTGATAAGTTTGGTTTAGTTTTGCATAAATAAACATGAAAAGACCAGAGCTGAATACACAAAAATATTTCTAAAACCACTGAATATATTATTTCATACTCACTTTTGATTAATAATCAATATGTGAAATTAAAAAAATATAGAGGAACATTATTCATATATTTCTGTAGAACATCTCTCCACTAAATTCTCATCCAAATCCCTCTAATTATGCAAACTCCTATTTACGATATATTTTTGTAACAATATATCTCAATATAATATATTCAAACCTATATTCATAATATTGTTTATAATAATATTCTAAATACTAACTATTACCAATTACTATTTACATATTGATAAATATCAACCTATAAATACTCAAACTTAATATTTACCTCTCCATAAATACCAAAATTCACACAATGTGAAAACTAATCCCAACATTCTCCCATAGTTTTTACATGGTATAATATATCTCATTTTTTTATTGTAGCTTGTCACCTCCGTGTGCTCATGATATTATCTACATACATGTTCCATCGCACATCTCTTCCTTTACACTCATCTACAATTAGTTTTATATGTTCACCAATAACCTTCCAAAATGGTTTTCATAGATTCACAAATAACCTTACAAAATGGTTTTCTCAAGTTCACCAATAAAATTACAAAATGATTTTCAAAAGTTCACCACTAACCTTACAAAATGGTTTTCTTAGGTTTACCACTAACCTTACAACATGGTTTTCATAGGTTTACCATTAACCTTTCATCATTATTACTACAATGATTTTTAGAACATTCTCCAATGTAAATATACAAAAGGGATTGCATGGGAATATCATTCACAAGTGAATAGGTAAAACTATTCTTATTTTTCACACATGCTAAAAAATAAATATAACTAACACACCACACTAAAAAAATTGAAATACACACAACTAACAATAACACACCACATAAAATATCGCCACATGATTGGTGCATCCCTATCATTGGTGATTGATGAGAGGTCATTGAAAGACCTCTATCTTCTATGTATCCTCAAACCTCCAGTAGGATGGCTACTTACTCAAGAACTGGTGAAAATGGTGGTAGTCTTGGTGCCTTCAAAAATAACATGTTTAGTAAGTTCTCATGGAAAAACATGACATACAATAATCTATAAATCCCTAGATGTAATAACTAGCTTTTTGTTGTGACGAACAATCTTGGATGCCTCATGAGCCAATTTACTCAATATATCATTAATAAAATAATTTATTATACACATACCTTTGCTTTAAATATCAATCTCTAGGTGCACCTACTTTAGTACCTTAATATGTAGATTTTGAAGTTATTTTCATGTTGTTCTACCTTTTTCTTTTTCTTTTTCTTTTTCTTTTCTCTTTTCTCTTTTACTCATAATGAGAAAAATAGGACATCGATTTACATCAATAATGTATCCATACAAACAATATGAAATTTTTTCCTAGTAATTACCTAAATAGGACTCAACAACTTTTAAAATAAGTATGACCTTAAAAACATGATTAATAAATTTTGAAACTTTTAGGATTTTAAACTAAAAATAAAACATCAAAAGACTTTTGACACTTTTTAACTTTCTATACATATTGAAAAATATAACTCTACTTAAGAAAAGACATTCAAATTAACTCACATATACAACAAACTTTATAACCTAAAAGACTTAAATATAATGACTTACACAAATGCCAGTTGTTGATAGAATATTTTATGTGGCTATGAAGAGATGAATGGTAGGTGATCATAATCTAATCAAGATATTTAATTGATGACTAAAATTTGTATTAGCATATACTTAAAAACTAAAATGATGGTTGAGTAGACAAGGTATGGATATATATTAATAGATCATGCACAAAGGTGCATGATAGATAAATAACTCATGAGGATGGAATGTTGAGTCATGGGTTTGAGGACATTAGTCTATATGTAAAAGCACAAACATCAGGAACAAAATAACCAAAGCATAAATTATCTCAAACAAAATTCAAGATCAAATATGATAAAGGTCTTCTTAGGAGAAAATAACATTATCAAGATCTATAGACTTGATAAATCTGCACATAAATTATTGAGACAAACTTTATCTAATTAGGAAGAACTATGCACTTGTATATAGCCTTAAGCATCAATCAACAAAATTCCATGATAATGCTAGTAAATAAATATGCTAGTTAACAATTACTATTGTGTGATTAATCCATCTGTGGATTTTGCTACATTCACAGTGTAGTGTATATGTTATGTTTGAGTCTAGAAGTCATCTAGTCGATTGTGCATGGTGAAGAGCATTGAATCTGATCTGAACTGACTACCTATTGGAAATTTTCTTGTGCACTAAAATTATAAGGACAAATATATATCTACATGAAAATTTGGAGCTATGTGAAGCACATGGATTTTTATTAGGTAGATAAATGAACTAAATCATGGTATATAGGATTTGACACCAAATTATAAGTCTTGTTCTATTCTATATAAATAAACATGGAAAGACCAAAGCTAAATGCATATAAATATTTCTAAAACCATTTAATAAATTATTGCATACTCACTTTTGATGAATAATCAATATGAGACATTACAAAAATATATAGGAACATTATTCATATATTTATGGAGATTATATATCCCCTAAATTCTCACCCAAATCTATCTAATTACTCAAACTCCTATTTACAATATATTTTTGTAACAATATATGTCAATATAATATATTCAAACCTATATTCGTAATAAAATTTTTAAAAATATTTTAAGTACTAACTATTACCATTTACTATTTACCTCTCAATAAATATCAGATGTAAATACTAAAACTTATTATTTACCTCTCCATAAATACCCAAATTCACACTATGAAAACTAATCACAACAGAGTCATGAAAAGTCCTTTTTTAGGTGTGAAATTTCAAAATCTTTTGACTATGTTTTTAGAGTTTGTATGAATTTCTGAGTGAGCTTATGAAAGATGGTTGTTTTAGGTCCTATGATATGTATGATGATATAAAATGGAAATGATGGTGACCATGAGGTCATGTAGTATATATTAATGTATTTATTTGATTATACTTTTTAGAAAAGTTGATTGTTTACTTCAGATATGAGAGATAGACTTTTCTTGTGTATAAAGGGCTAATGGCATGTAGGCCTATTAACATGGTTCAAGTTATGAGTTGGTCTAATAGGTGGCATGGACCTATGAAGAGATTATCATGGATATATTTTATAATTTTTTGAAGTTTTTCAATCATTCGTAGAGGCTAGAGGTGACCAAAGATGACTCAAGTGTAACATGTGCTTAAGATAGACCTAATTGCATTAGGTCTCTATTAGGCCTAATGGAGGTAATAGGCCTTAAGTGGTATGATAAACAAATGGATTGGTTTTATAACCTTTTTAATGTGTTTATGGACCTATTACAAGTGTGATGTAAGTGTGTTAAGGTTCTTATCTGACCAAGATGGGTAAAAGCAAGTGTTGAGTATATAAGCAAGACCTAATTGGCCTATTTGAGCTAGTTAGAGAAGTGTGGACATAAAAGAATAAAGGATATAATTTTATAAGTATATATAAGTCATTTACACATTCAATAATTAACATTCATTGTAATATTTACAAGTGGATGAAAAGGTTAATTGACTTAATGAGCCTAGAAGAGGCATGTTGAGCGAGTGACCCTAGAAGGTTGTTTGAGAGGGGTAAAAGGATAAGGAAAGTTGAAAGAGTGGATTGATGATTAAAAAACCTTCATATATACATTATAATAGTTTTAAAAGTGTATTATAAATATATAAACTTAGATATAGAAGAAAGAGAGTTGAATAAGAGTTCACCATCAGTTGAGAGAACAATAAGGTATCTTGAGGTGATCAAGCTTGTCCTGGATGGGTTGGTACTTAGAAAAGAAGTGAGTTGTATTTGCATTTCAAGTTATAGATTGAATAATTTTTATTTAATTGTCTAGTTTTTTTCCAATTCACTTAAGGTTTTGAATCCTCTTTTCAAGTTAGAGCTTGCACAAGACTAGTTGAGTGGGTGCTTAACTAGGTAGGGGTTAGAGCTGCTTCTGGGGTTGGTGCCTCAATAAATGTTGTTTCATTAATTATAAGACAATATTAAAAGTGGTGTGAGAGTATTTTTTATCCCCCATGAGTTTTTTCCACATATATTTGGTGTTTGTGTGTTATGTTCTTACTTCATGCTTATGTGATTTCTCTTCTATGCATTACTATATATCTATATTAGTTTAAATAGATAATGAATGATGAATGAAATTGAGTGAATTTTATTAAAACTAATTCACCCTCCCCATTTTTTGTGCTTACAACATTTAGTATAAATTTAGGTCTTTTAGAGGAGGTTTGATAGCTTGAAGGTGATCCTAGAAGCATAAGATGGCTAAGCAGCTAAGGAAAGAGAATCAAGAATTGAGAGAAATGGTCAAATGTATTAAAGAATTGAGAGAAATAATTAGTGGTTATACTTCAAAAAACCTCAAAACATGATTTTTTATCATCCTTGGAGCCTTATTTTGTGCCTTTAATCTTTTTGGGTGATGATACTTCCATAGAAGTTAGTAGGAGAGGATTTGTTGAAGTTAATGATGGGACATTTAAGGATGTTCTATGTGTTCCCTCATTATCCATCAATATTATATCTATTTATCAGATCATTCACATTGGTAAGAAGAGAGTTGAGTTCTCACCTAATTATATGATTATTAGGGAAGTAGAAAGTGAATCTATTTTTGCATTTGTTAAAGTAGATAACTAGTTATGATTGTATAATTTCTCACATTTTTATCTTGATCAACCCTTTATTTCATTTCTCACTTATTCAAATGGGGTGAGTAAATTATTGCATAAGTGATTCATCCATCTCAACTATTATTATCTAGAACAAATCAGTCATCATTACATGGTTTCAAGGTTTTCATATGTTCATTTTATAACAAATTTTTCCAATGTTGCATACTTGGTAAGCATTTGAAGGAGAAATATGACAAAGGAAAATCATGTAGAGCTACATGGATATTAGAGCTAGTTCATAATGAAATTTATAGTCCATTTTTATCTCCTTCATTCAACATGAATAAATACATGCTTAATTTCATTGATGAATTTTTGAGGTATACTTAGGTGTATTTTATTAAGTATAAATATGAGATCTTTGATAATTTTCAAGACTTCAAGGTGCTTTTATAAAAATAGTCAGTGAAAGCCATCAATATTTTATGAAACAATAATGGTAGTGAGTATGGAAATAACTATTTTGAATATTGTATACACTAGATAGGACTGAACTATAATTTACAGTTCTATATAGTCCTCAATAAAATTATGTTTCATAGCATAAGAATATGTCTCTAAAGGAAATGCCTAACTGTATACTACTCTCCAAGTTTTTTGGACCTCATTACTAGGATGAGACCATTAAATATGATTATTATGTCCATAACTAAGTTCATCACAAAGCATCAAAGGGATTTAATCATTTTAAAGCATGGAGTGGTTAGAAACCCATAGTGAAGAACTTTAAAGAGTCTAGATCTCCTACTATGGCCTACATTCCTAAGAAGAAATGTAAGGCAATGTAACTGAAATAATATATGAATAATATATATCAATGTATATACACAAGATAGATCTAGAATGAAATTGATTAACAAATTATAGACATATATATCAATTAACTCATCACATAGTAAATAACATGGGAAAACCTTGAAAGGTAAAAAACCCATAAACTGATATTCATTAAGTGAGAAAAATTTACCCAATACACACTTTTTAATTCTCACTTCCTCTTAAATGTTATCAAAAAAATCTTTAATCACCCAAGTATGTTTAAATGTATCACGTATGTAAACAATAGGGGTACATTTTTATTTATATTAAAAACTAGAGGGAGGTGACCTTTGTAACCAATGGGTCCATCCATCCTAAGAAAATTTTAAATAATTGACAAGTAATAAACAATTTATGGATTATTATTTATTTACATGAAGTTTTTAACCTATGTTAATAAACAATAATTCATTATTATTTAATTATCTAAATTGTAATAAGGGTCTATAATACTGCCACTAAGACATTAATTGTTCTAATACTCCCCCTTAATGCTAAGTGGGGATAAAAGTCATAGTCACCTTAATAAAGTAATTATACCATGTAAAAATTGAAAGATTTAAAAACCTTCATCATGTCAAACATCACCTTTTAAAATAAAAAAAATTATAATTCATAAAATACTCAAAATTAATTTTAAGCTAAAATGATTGTGAGACTACATCTCATATTTTTTCATGAATAATCACTAAGAATATTGAGATCCTTTTATAACATAAGGACCTCCATTAAAAAATATGTTTTTATGTATTAGTAAAAAATTAAAACTTCTACATGAAGTTTACTAAAAAATCACATAGCTTTCATACAAATTATATAATTCTTTACAATAAGAATAAGTATAGAAAATAAGAAGTAACACATGGCCATTGGGAAGTGGAATTGTCATTTGTATTCCCCCTCAATAGAAACTTTGAGAGGCCTAACATTACATGAAAGTGGTATAACTTGGTAGAACCAAGTGGTTTTATGAAGATATCTACCACTTATTCATCTATAAGACAAAATTACAGATTAATATCACAATTGAGGACTTTATCTCTGATAAAATATACATAAACTTAAATATGTTTAGTTTGTTGGCATTGCACTAGAATTTTTACTATAGTTATATAACTTTGGTTATCAAAATTAAGGATGGTACTATGAGAAACATCCAAATGAGGTTCTCTTAACAAAATTCATAGCCACATGGTTTCTTTAGTAGCTTTTATAGAACTTATATACTCTGATTTTATAGAGGAGATAGAGGCATTTGGTTACTTTTTGTTGCTCCAAGTAATAACACCTACACCAAACTTAAACACATATCTATAAGTAAATTTATGATATATAGTATCGAAAACATGGTTAACATCACAATAATCATATAATTTAACATTATTAATGGAAGAATTAGATAAAGAAAAATTAATAGTCACTTTGATATAAAAAAGTATAATTTTATCTAATTTTCAATGATCCAAATATGGATCTTATATAAATATATAAGCAATACCAAAAAAATATGAAATATCTGGCCTAGAAATGGTGAGATAAATCAAACTACCAACTAAATATTTATAAAAAGTAGGGTTAACTTTTTTACATACAAGTTTTGGATAAAGTTTAATACCAAATTTAATAAGAGTATATGTATATTTACAATCAAGCATATTCAAGTTAACAAGAAGATCATGTGCATACTAATATTGTGATACAATAATAGAATATTTATCCTAAAATATATCCATTCCTAAAAAAATATGTAGAATGCTTAAATCATTAAATTCAAATATTTGACTTAATTTATCCTTATATTTATGAATTAAACTAATTAGATCACCAGTAATAAAAATATCATCAAAATATAATGCAATCAAGATTAAATGACAATTTTCAACTTTAAAAAAGAGATCATTATTAGAATATCAGTTAGAGAAACCTATTTATTTAAATAAATAAGTGATTTTAGAATACCAAGCTCAAGGATCTTGTTTAAACCATATAGATATTTATTTAACTTAGACACATAATGTTCTCTGATAGGGTCAAAGAAATGTTTAGGCTGAGTCATGTATATTTCTTATTCTAAATCACCATTTAGAAAAGCATTTTAATCATTCATTTAGTGGATAATCCAACTATTTTAGGATACAATACCAATAACTAATCTAATAATACTCATTTTTGCTATAGGAGGAAAGGTTTCAACAAAATCAATTCAGGGTTTTTGAGTAAATCCAATAACAAATAATATTGATTTAAACTTGTCAATGTTAACAATTGAATTATATTTGATTTTATCAATCCACCTACAACCAAAAATATGAATTTTAGTTAAAGGTGGGACAAGATTCCAAATCTAATTTTTAATTAAGTCATCATACTTAGCTTGCATAGTAATTTTCCATTTGTCAGCTTGAATGGATTCCTCAAAATATTAAGATTCACATTCATACATAGTAATTAAAGCATACTAATAATTTTGAATCATAGTTAATTTATTAATATTATCAATAGTAGAATATTATATTAGGTATTATACTTGTTTAGGTCTTTTAGATTACAGATGAAATTCAAGGGTTCCTTAGACTCTAAGTCATCCAAATATGGATCAACTTATTCTAAGGCATCTATTTCTTCATAAGGATAAAATGAGATCCAAGTTAATCAAAATAAATTTGAAGAGGTTCCATAGAGGGATCACAAAAATATAATAATATGAGGTAGGATCAAGCTTCTTTCTTTTTTACTTTAGGAACAAAGATAGAAGAAAGGCTACCAAGGATCCTAAGATGAGCCATATTGGGTTTATTTTTATACCATATTTATAAAGGAGTAGAAACATGAAAATATTTAGTAGGAACTCTATTTATAATATGAAAAACAATATTCATGGCTTCATTCCATATGAACTTAGAAACAATTGTAGATTGCAACATTGTTTAGACATTTCTATAATGGTGTAGTTTTTCATTTTAGCAATGCCCTTTGCTAAGGAGAATAGGGATTTTTTAGTTCCATTTTAATACCAAAATTAATTCCATAAGAATATTTTTTTTACTATTATTCACCACCATTATCATATCTTAATATCTTAATAGAAAAACTAGAAGCATTTTTAACAATATCTTTAAATTCTTTGAATTTAGACAATACTTCAAATTTTTTAATGACATATGACCAGATCATTTTAGTATAATCATATATAAAATTAATATCATACAAGGAATAATTAAGAGATACAAATTAAATAGGTCATACTACATCACTATGAATCAATTCTAAATGATGTGAGGAAATCACATCATGATTATTGTGGAAGGGATTGGTATGTTGCTTATCATGTAAGGAACCTTCAAATGTTTCATGATGAGAGGAGATAGAAGGAAGACCAATAAAAAGGTTATGAGAAGAAATATCAATAAAAATTATAAAATTAACATGTCTTAATATTTCATGCCATAATTGAGATTCATTTTTACTATGCGATAGAATAAAACCATATAGAAGAAGTAGTAAGAACTTATAAGCTATTATTTTGAATGATTTCAACAATCATAGAACCATATTTATTTATAATATAATCATTATATTTAATAAAATTTACCATTAATTTATCATTCATACATTGAGAGAAAGATTAAAAAAATTCTTCTTAAGCTTAGGTACATAGAAAATATCATTAATAACAATATTTTCACAAATTGCCTTTCCTTGCTTAATTGATTCTAAAAATGAATTATCTCCTAACTAGATATTTTTATAAATATCTCTAGTATCAAATAAAATGGTAGATAATAAAGTCATATTATGTGATGCACCACTATCTAAAATCCATTCACTCTCATTAGAATCAAATAATGTAGCATATATAATTTTGTTCCTAATTTTTTTTCTAATTCTTCTGATGGTTTTGACTAGATTTATTTTCTTTGTTATTTTTATAAGATTTATTTTTAATTCTATCTTTGTTTTAATAAAAAAAATTCCCTTATATGACCACATTCACCACACAAATTGTAGTTCCCATCAAACTTAGGTTTATGATTATTATCATCATATCTTTTGTTCCTATTTTTGTCATTGGCATAATTAGTGTTAGATTTATGGTTTCTATTATTATCATAAACAAGGTTGACAGTGAGAAGTGTCTGATTAGCATTATTTTTAGAATAAAAATTAGGCATCACTTTCTCTTCTTGAATTGGAAAATATGATGAGGTAGTGAGGTCAGGGATATCTTACTCTATTTAGAATTTTAAATTAAAACTTAAAATAAAATTATAATTTTTTTCATGAATATTTAAATTGAATGATAAAATATAAAATATGATCTTGAATAATATTATAGTCACATCCATCTAACTAATCTTTAATATTCTTAATTTTAGTAAGAAATTTAACAAAATTTTCATCACCTTTCATAGGCATAGTTAGTAATTTAATAATAAACTTAATTATATTAGAGAGACAGGTGCCCTCATGCATAGACATAAGGAATTTCCAAGCATCTCTAAGAGACTCTTGATTATTGATATGGAGTATGAAATCATCTTTAACACTCTGCAAGTTAATTTACATAGTTTCCTATAATTTATGTTGAAATCCATTTGTAAGCTAAGGTGTAACATGTCATCTTAACAAGGATTTTTTAGACTCAATAGTTATATACCACAATTTTCAATCCATAAATTTATATTTAACATGAATTTTCCATATTTAAGAATTATCTAGTATAAATTTAGGTGAATTTATAGATTCCATTTAAGAATGATAGTATAATACTACATAAATATTAAAATTGAACCCTTTTAAAGTGAAATTTAACTTTATTTTATAATAAAGTAAATTTTAAGTGTAAACAAGTAATAGTTATTCAAATATATACTAAACAATGTGTTGTAAGCATAACACACATAATAAATATCTAAACACTATAATTCAAAAAGGTGTAAAATTTATAATAAGAGGATTAAAAAAATAGACCACATCAGTACATAAAGAATGTGTTAAAACCTAAGAAACAACTAGTCACATGACTATGGTTGAAAAAAATTTCACTAAGTCAAATTTCCTAAAATAAAATGACACTAGAGAAGGGTTTAAATGTGAGAATATTAGCATGTAAATAAAAAATAGAATTCAAAATTAATTAAATTTGAAAAATTAACTTGACTAAGTCAAAAAATGTTGTTTTTAGGGGATTTTGAACATTGAACCACCTTAGTTATAAGTGTTTAACAAAATAGAAACCACCAACCTGTCTAGGAGGATATTCAAGAATTTTCATGAATATTATTATATTTATTCTTTTTTAATCTAATTTTTAAGAATATATAAATAAATATTTAGTATGCATGTAAAATGAACAATAAATAACAATTACTATCTTTTGAATTTTTAGAGTAAAAGGCTAGACAAAGAAGGTGGGGACCATAGGTATACATGGAAATATGATTTTAGTAAAAAAATTATTTATTAAATAAATCTAAATATTCATTACTAACCTCTAACATGCTCTGGGAAAAGAATGGCACACCTGTATATTCCTTGGACAACACAAAAGCTTTTTCAGACCACTAGAAAGCTTAAAACTTTGCCAATCCTCCCAAAATCTTGAGATGAAATAGATAAAACCCTAAAAATGAATTTTTTTATGTAGAAACCAATATTATCACTCCATCAATCCATATAAGTGTACCACAAGGTGAGAAAAAAAATCAAACTGGTATTATCAATCCTCCTCAGGCTTTGAAAAAGATATGGGATGTTTCAATACACTGATATAACCCCTCAGTCTAGAGAAAGATCAATGAATCTCAAAAAATAATATTTATTCATCTGGAAGGCTGTACAAGTGCTAGTAATGGAAACCATAATATTTGAGAGCATAATTTTAATGGAAAAATATTATTGGTTTCTCATAGCAATCATTTATTTGCTAAGTTATGCATCATCAAGATTCATATGCAACAAGAAAGAATTATGAGTGATAAAATTAATTTATTTTTTCCCAAAGTTCATATACCACCTTTTTAATTTGAGAAAATAATATTGAATTTAAATAGGAGCTCTTCACAATGGCTCTATCAAATAACTACACATATTTGGCTCTAATACCATGAAGTAATAAATGAATCAATACATATACAATGTATATACACATGATAGATATAGAATGAAATGGAATAAAAAATCATAAAAATCTAGAGTAATTCAATAATTATGTAAAAAATAACATATAAAATCATGAAAGGTAAAAAAAGCCATAAAGTGATATTCAGTAACTGAGAACATTTACCCGATACACTTCTTACTTCTCACTTCCTATCAAATGTTTGCAAAAAACTCTTTAATCAACCAAGTATGTTTGAATGTATCAAATATGTAAAAAATAGGGTTAAAAACATATTTATAGTGAAAATTGAATGGAGGTGACCATTATAATCAATGGATCCATCCATCCCAAGAACATTTTGAATAACTGATAAGTAATAAACAATTTGTGGTTTATTATTTATTTACACAAGTTTTTTAACCCAAGTTAATAAATAAATAGTTATTATTTAATTACCTAAAATTTACTAAGGGTATATAATAACACTATGTATAAATTACATGCTTTAATAATAACCTTAGAGTCATCCTTGCATATTCATTAGATATCCTAAGGGTGTTAAGGGATACATGATTCTCCATTCCACTACTCATGAGTTTTTCATTTAGAGAAGAGTTAAATTTTTAAGAGGGTCCTCTATAATTTGCACATGAAATTCTTCCATCTTACTTGGATGTACTAGGATTTTATGACATTTATGATGATTTAGATCTACCTCAGTAGCTTCCTAATGATCTAGATTCTTCTTCTAGTTCTAATGATGATAGTAGTGATGAAGACTCACCTCCTCCCAAAATATATTTAGAGGATGAAGAATGTCTTCCTAACTCTTTGAGAATTTATCCTCTTTATTCTATATAAACACTATAAAGTGATATCTACTAGATTAGAGATGCATTAGATAATAGGTGGACACATTCACAATTCTAGAATACCCCACATGTATTCATTGCATCTACTTCCTATCCATAGTAGTTTCATGAGGCATAAAACACTCTTGAGTTGGATAATTCTGTAGAAGAGGATTATGGTTCCTTGCTGAGGAATAAAACTTGGTATTTAGTCACTCTTCTTAAGGGAAGAAAAAATGTTTGATGTAGGTGGATCTACCAAAAACAAATTTTGATAGATGGATCCGTAGATAATTTTAAAGCACATTTAATAGAAAAAGGTTTTTCTCAAGTACATGGGATTAAAAATATGGAGACATTTACCCTAGTTTCAAAAATTAACTCAATCCAACTCACTCTTACCATTACCACAACACATCACTAGGATGTTCATCAAATGGATGTGAAGAGTGCCTTTCTTCATGGTGACCTTAACGATGAAATATACATGGAGTAACCACTAGGATTTTTGGAATATTCCTCTTTAGTTTTAAAACTTTAAATATATATATATATATATATATATATATAATATTATATATATATATATATTAATATATATATATATATATAAGGATATTTTCTAGGGTCATATATATATGACCCTAAAAAATATCCTTGACCTTGGTATGCCAAGATGAAATCCTTTCTCTATTCAGTTGGGTTTACTAGATGCCATTTTGATCCAAATATCTAAATTTTATGGTAGGAAAACTCATTTTATATTCTAATTATCTATGTGGATGGCCTATTAATCACATGGAGATATTAATCCATCATTGAAATATAAAAAACTAATTTATTTTATAGGTCCTCAATGACTAATTTGGGATTATTGTACTAATTCCTTGAGATTAAAATTTATCAATCTAACTCTAATATAACTATTGCACAATACAAATATGATCTTGATTTGCTTGCATGATTTAACATGGATAACTATAAGTTATCTCCCAATCTATTTATATTTGGTGTGAAGCTTGAGGTTGATTATCCTTATCCTTTGGTTGATGCTAAGTTTTCTTGATAACTTATTGGTAGTCTCATCTACCTTACACATAATAGACTCGACATTTCATATGTAGTGGGCATGGTCTCTAGATTTATGAAAAAATCACATGAGATACAATGAAAAGAAGCTAAGTGGATTCTTCACTACATTTAGGGTACTTAGAGTTTTAGGGTTAAATATGTAGAATCCATTAATGTTGACTTGATTGGTTATGCATATTCAAATTAGGCTAGTGATATTTAAAATCGTAAGTCTAGTTTAGTCTATAATTTTTATTTTGATTCTGGTCTTATTAGTTGGTCAAGAAATAAGCATAATGTTATTGTTTTATCTTCTACAAAGGTATAATTCATAGGAGTTATTAATTATACCACTGAGGCTATTTGGATTTAAGGGGTTCTTAATAAGTTTGGAATCTAATTTCAATAAACAACAATCATATTCTGTGACAAACAAAGCACAATATATATTTGTAGGAATATATTCTTCCATACACAAACTAGTATATAGAGATTCACATGCATTCCATTTGGGATTTTATTCATGAAAAAGTCACTAATCTCCATTACATCTAGATAAGATCAAAATGTTGATATATTCACTAAATCCTTCACTAAGAGAAAGTATCTTCATTTGTAATCTCTTCTTGAGGTTTGGGTAGCTCTAACATCCTCATCTAGAATTATTTATATGTAATTGGGTGTCTCGTTAGTGTATACTTTAGTGTAGGCTTTTTCCAACTATGTGGTTTTACCTACACAGTCTAATTAGCTTCTTTAGGTTAATAATAGGTTACTATGGGAAATATATGATAAGTAATTATATTATTGTGAGTTGAGTTAATTAATTTTTAGGTGACCTAATTTTTCACTATATAATGTACCTTCCTATGTAATTTTTGGTTAACTCTGATTAATAAAAATTTTAGTTGTGAAGACAAACTTCTTCCTTTTGATTTATTTTTTAGATTTCACTAGTACATAGAGTTTTATTTATGCATTTTATCCTATCTATATTAATCCTTGATTATGTTCCACTCTGATATATCCCAACTATAACTTCCATCATGTACCTGAAGGGATCTAGTGTCATCATGATAAACAATAATTCATTAAAAAAAGAGGCACAACCCACCATTCTCCTCTATGTAAAACCAAATAAATGCCATGAAAAAATAATTGAATTAAAAATAGGCATTCAAGATCCTTCCATCACAAAAAACCTAATCAATTATTAGGTTTCTAAATGTCAATCAACAATATCATTGTCTTTACAATGTTTTAAGTTCATAGTCACCCATAATTCTATCAATCCTAAGTCCTATAGACATACATTTTATTTGTAATAATGTATATAAATAATATTCCATGTACATGATCTATGGAATCCTTTCCTTTCCCTAGTCTTAATGACTATGGACCTTCAACAAAATGGATTTCAAATACTTAAAGGTCTAAGTGACCTAAAACATTCACATATATAACTCTTATATATACACAACCTAATCTTGAACTAATTCCATTACTATTTTGGCTCATCAATGTTATAAATAAAACATTTTTGACCCATGAACAAGGATAAATAACTTCAAAAATAAACATATATATATATATATATATATATATATATATATATATATTTCCAAACAACAATAAATATAATTGATCAATAGATAAAACAAACTACACAAAACACAAGAATCACAGTTCAAGACATGATGAAATACAAGAATCAAACAGAAGTTAACGGGGTCTATCTTTTAGGATCATATTCACATTATACCTTAATTTATACTTTACAAACTTGAATTCACCATTGAATGATGTGCTCTAATTTTTGACTTAACTCAGATTGAGGCAACACTTGTAATCATACAAATGAAATCAATAGTTTTTATCTAGCATGTCATAAAATAAATTAAACATATCAATAAATTTAATTAAATTAACAAGACTAAAAAATCACAATGTACTAAAAAACTAAAATAATCTTCTAATTTATATAATAACACAACATAAAAATCAAATAATAATGACAAATATAATGTCAAATAGGTGTGGTCATGACACATAACCCCATTTTGAGAGGATTTTTGTCCCATGAAATATTTATGGTTATGGACATGCAATAATATCTATCTCATGTTTCCCTTGAGATACCATTTTTATTAGCTTGTTGTCTTCCCTTTGATTTCAACTTGTCAAGATTTAATTGTCTCTCTTGTAGTCTATCTAACTTTTTGCTACAACACTAAAACCTCCTCTAACTCTTCTTTTACATCTAATATAATGTTTTTTAATAGTGGCTCGAAATTATCCTTATTAGGTGTGAGTTATCATAGTTTACTAAGGATCACATCCTTATGAATTGGGGAATATAAATCATTAAATAATTCTCTCTACTATACTCTTATATTATGAATGGACCATACCTCAAAAGTTTAATATTCCAATATTTTTTTGTAAATCCTCTCCTTTCCCAAAAAACAAACTATAAAATTTCTCTTATTTTGAGTGAATGATCATTACATTATTGATAATCTTTAACCTAATATTTTTATTAAGCCTTTTCCAATTATTATTTGAATTTGAGATGGATTTTCCTATTCCTATCAATGAATCTTACCATTCTTGTCACCTCTAAATCTATTTATTATTGTCACCTTTGAACCTTGTTTTTCTCACTGTATTTTTTGTCTTATTGTAACATCAAGTGGGAAGGTAAGAAAATAATTCAAACATGACTCAAAATGTGATTTGTTAATGTATGTGTGTACTACCTTATTAAATGAGTAACTGATATATTATAAATATTCATCAACATTACTTTTATAGTTTATATTGTAACATCTTATTGGTTTTACCAAAGTCTTATTTATAAATTTTTACATCAATTTTATGATGGAATGATATGTTTTTTTTGATTTCATTATCTATATAAATGTACAAGGTGGTCCAAAACATCCTTGATTTTTTGAGCATCTATCTAAAAAATTAATTTATGTAACCCAAAATACACCCAAATAATAAAAAATAATAATTCATTTACTTCATGTATTTTAACTTTATTATTACATGGATTAAAAACACACAATTTGTTTAATCTATCTACAAGAACATATAAATAGTCATGGCCATACTTAGGCATTGGAAAACTTCCCCAAAAATACATATTGATACTTTCCCACGGTATACTAAGAATATATAGAGCCAAGTAAAATACTCAGTTCTTAACCTAAGGCTTACTTATATAACATAATTTATATCCTCTAATGAATCTATACACTTCTTCCATATTGAGATAATATACAAATATTTGAAAATTATCCATGGTCTTAGTGACTCTTAAGTGGCTTAAAGCATTGGTAGTATATTATTTCATAATCAATATAATTATTTCTCCTTTTGGCACATATATTTTAAAAATGATATATTATCCAATACTTGAGTTATAATTCAAATTTTCCTTCATTATCAACTTTCTTGATGTCTCCCTAAAAATTTCATCTTGCACATATTGTTCATTATAAGCCTCATTTATGATATGCTCAAGTTTTTAATCTATTTCCAAATCAAATAATTATTTTTGATTGGTGGTTTGGATAACATATCTTCAAAAATGTTTTTTCTTCCCTTGCTGCACTTTATTACCAAAATAAATTATTAAATGAAACATATGTATTTGTAGTGTTTTGTTTGCTCCAAATTACTTTGTGCTTGAAAATATTGAAAAGTTTGTGTTTAACACACAATAGTTTCATTTACCAAAAAATAATGTTTCCATTTGCTAATTTATTTAATTAGTGCATATATTTTCTTAAATTACACATTAAATACCCTTTTATTGTTAAATAAAATACCTTTGAATGATAATTTATTTTTGGCTTTCTTATTTTCAAAACCATTTCACCATAGCATACTCAATTAATTTATTTTTAACTTCAAATTGTTTTTAAATAATAGGAAAAGAAAGAACTGGTGTATGGTTAAATTTATATTTAAAATAATAAAAAGCACCATCATGTTCCTTACCCCAATTAAAAGTATTTCTATTTTTCATAATGCTATGTAGAGGTGTTATATTGATGGAATAAATTGGAATAAATTTCCTCATGTATTTTATTACTCCCAAAAAAATCTTAACCTTTTTGGCACTCCTAAGAGTGGGCCAATTATTTATAGCCTCAACCTTTGTTGGGTTAGATATCATTTTTAGTCCTCCAACCTCATGTCTTTGGTAGATTAAAAATTATTTTTCATGCTCACATTTTTTCATATTTAAAAAATAATCAACATTTTCAATAATTTATTTAAAATGGTTTTATTTTTTAAGATGTAAAACACTAAAATATCATTAATATATACTTTAAAACATGTATCTATTAAATTCCTCAAGACATAATTAATATGAAACTAATAAAGACATTATTCATATATCAAATAATTGTAACCAATGTATTACATAACCTAAATGAAAATACAAACCATTGATAAAAACCCTATTTTGGTTTGAACCTTGTCTTTTATACATCATCAACCTTAATATGAACTTGATTGTGCAAATATATGATATAAAAATTTGTAAAGTATTTGGAATTGTGAATTGGTCAAATAATTTATCAATATGTGGGAATGATATTTGTGTTTAATGATGATATTATTATAATACTAATAATCAATGCAAATTATCTAAGGTTCATATGTAAGGAAATTACGTAGATGATTCATGATAATAGAATTATATATGGTAAAATTAAGAGCAAAATAAGCAAATACACAACAATAATTGGTGAAAGAGCATAATAATTGAATATTATTATTAAGACACTTTGAAGGGGAAACCTCCACAAAAATGCAATAAAAATAGAATTCACAATATTATGATAAAATAATAACTCATAAATCTTATATATACTCTACTTAGACATGGTTATTCTATAGGTTGATCATACTAAGAACATCAAGAAATGCAACAAGCTAATATGAATATGTGTAAGCCACAAGTCAACCACACATATCCCTAAATTCACTATAGGCTAAGGGAATATCATGCCCCTCCCATTAAAAATAATATTATCCTCAACATTTAATCAAACCAAGATGTTTTTGTAGGAATACTTCATCCTCCCATGTGGCATCTTTAGAATGCATATTCTTCCATTTGATCAAATACTGCTTAATGGATTTGGTCCACAATTACATAGTGTGAATGTGAAGAATATCCTTAGGCTATAAAATGACTCTACCTTATTCATCAAATTTAGGTAACTCAATTTGAGTGGAAAATCTATGTCCAATTACTTTCTTCAGGCAAGATATATGGAATATCGAATGTATACGAGTGGTTGAGGATAATTCTAACTTGTAAGACACACTACCAATTTTATACAAGATCTCATAAGGGACATAATAATTAGGTGATATTTATTATCCTTTTTTTAATTAATTTATAAACATCTATTTATATGGATATAAAGGAAAAAAACCTAATCACCTATGCCAAAATACTATTCACTGTAGTGTTGATCTACTTGCTACTTCATTCAATTTTGTGCCATTGTTAAATTCTCTCACAAATTGACTAACACCTCCTATTGATGGTTAAATTATTTCTCAATATATAAAACCTTGGGATGAAATATTAAAATTGAAGTGATGGATGGGTAGTGATACCCACACAATGCCATAAAGGGAGACATCTTTGAAGAAGTGTGAAAAGAAGTGTTATACCACCATTCAACAAGTGGAAAGTAATGAACCCATTTGTCCTATTTGTTAGAAACAAAGCAAAAAAGATACCCTTCAAGACATTTTTTGACTACCTTTATGTATTCACTAGATTTAGGATGATATGATGAGTTATGAGACAACTAGGTACCCAAACATGCAAATAATTCACTCTAAAAATTACTAGTAAATGTGGGATCCTAATCACTTATAATGATCTTTGGAGTGCCATGAAAGTTTTGAACTGTATTGAGAAAATAATAAGCTATGGTACTAGTAATAAATGGTTGTGATAAGGAGAAAAAATGAGCATACATGGTGAGTCGATCCACAACTACCATGATAACATTTTTACTCTTTAAACTTGGTAATTCTATAATGAAATGAGTGGAAACCTCTTCCCAATACTGGCTAGGGATGGATAAAGGTTGCAAAAGACTTGGGGTTTTAATTATTTCACCTTTATTTTTTTAGCATACCATACATTCAGGTACATATTTATGAACATCCCCTTTGAGTCCTTACCAAAATAAATCTTGCTTGATTATATGATATGTTCTCAAAAATCTTGAGTGTCTTCCAAGTGGAGAGGTATGAAGTTCCTAAATAATTTTATGTTTGAGGAGAGGATTATTAAAAAGGTATAATTTATATGTATACCATAATGTGTTCCCCTTCCATGTATTTTTTTGTAGATTCATTAGACAATGTTAAAGATAGTGAATCAAATCCTTGGTAGCACTATCTTTCTTCCATCTTGATCTTGCTTCCTCTAGCCAATCTGCCTACCACATGGTCATGGCACATAATAATGCCTCAACTGATTCATCTCACCAAGATAGGGCATTTGGCACCACATTATATTTTCCTTTCTTATATACTATTTCAAAGTCATATCCTAACATTTTAGTCACCCATTTTTGTTGTTATTCAAATTAAAAGTGTTGTTCTAAGAAATATTTGAGGCTATCATCATTAGTCTTTACCTAAAAGTGATGAACCATTAGATACAATCTCCATTTCTTCACTACATGTATAATATCCATCATCTCTTTCTCATATATTTGTTTGAGCCTAATTTTCCCTTAATTTGAAAATTTTAAAATGCCATTGGTTTGGCTTCTTGCATGAGTACAACCCCCATGCCATATACTAGTGTGTCACACTCCACAATAAAAGTTTTTAAAAAATTAGGAGTAGACAAAATTGGAGTTGTGCACATAAGAATTTTCAACTATTTAAATGCCTTGGTAGCTAAATTAGCCTACTACGATTCATTTTTCAACAAAGAGGTGAGTGGGGCTACAATGCTACCATAATTTTTGATAAACATGTGATACTAACCAATTAGCCCCAAAAATCTATAGAGGTTATTGAGGGTCTTAGGAACCTACCACTCCATCATTGCTTGGATTTTTTTATGATCAACTTTCATTCCATGTAAAACAAAATGACCCAATTACTCTATCTCTTGGATGCCAAAAGAACATTTAGAAATTATGGCATAAAGATGATGTTATTTTATAACTGAAAGAACCTATTTCAAATGCTTTAAATGGTCTTCCCAATTTTTATTGTAGATGAGGATATCATAAAAAACACTAATAAAAAATTTCTCAAAAATGGCCTAAAAATAGTATTCATAAAACCTTGAAATGTAGATGGTGCATTTGTGAGGCCAAAAGGTATGACCATAAATTCATAATGGCTTTCATGAGTTATGAAAGTTGTTTTAGGTATGTCCTCATTACAATTATAAATTTGATGATATTCAGAGATAATATATAACTTGATAAAATAAATAACACCATGTAATTCATCTATAAAATCATCAATTGCTAGAATAGAAAACATATTTTTGATGGTGTATTTATTGAGATCTCATAGTCTAGGTACATCCTCTAGCTGTCATCCTTAATCCACACCATGACCACTAGGGAGGAATATTCAATTTGACTATGTTGGATGATTCTTGCCTCCAACATCTTTTGTACCATATTTTCAATTTCACTCTTTTTAGTATAAGGATGCATATAAGATCTGATATTGGGTGATGTAATTCATAAAATGAGTCTAATGGCATGATCATGTGTACAACTTAGAGGAAATCCTTTTGGTATGTCATTAAAAATAATAGAATGGTCATCCAACACTTTTTAAAAATTAAAATGTGTATATTCCTTGGTTGGTTGAACCTCCATGTAAAATAAGCATGCCATAAAACCTTCTACACCTTTCTGAGAATATTCATCATTTGGTGGGAAGTAACTAGTTATGGATATTTAGCTCATAATCCATGTAGTTCAAAATTACTTCCTTTTGAATGGAACCTCATAAAAAATTACTAAAAATTCATCTCAATAGTAACCAAAGTGGTGAGACATTGTACTCCCAAAACAATGTCAACTCCTCCCATGGGAATAAAAAAAATAGGAGAATATAAAAAGTAGTTTCCCATACCAAGATTAATACTATAAAAATTTATAGGATAGTTGACTATACCACCATCTGTAATCATGACCTAAAATTTTGAATCTTGGTAATCAAAATAATTCAAATGAGTAGCCAACTTACTATTGATGAAGTTATGTGTACTTCTAGAGTCAATTAACATAGTCACCTTATATTTCCTCAATAATCCCACCACCTTAAGAGTTTTAGAAGTAATAATGCCTAAAATTGCATGATAAGAAATATACGTTGAGAATATTTAGATTCATCCTTAGGTTTTTTTAACCCTTCCCCTAAATCCTCCTCATCTTCTTCTTCATCATTGACACCATCAATTTAAAACAACTTCTTTTTAGCACATTGATTCCCTTTTCTCCATTTACTATCATATCCAAAAATAAATCTTTTTCCATGCTTATCTTCCAATTATTGAGGTGTCAATTTGGTATGCTAATGAAATGATAGTACAAGAAAGGTACATTCATAAACATTGGTGAAAGTTATGCGTCTAATCATCTCTTATTACTCAAACATGCATTCCTTTACTATGGAATCACATAAAATATTGGGATGAAACATGAAAACCTCCAATTAGATTTTATCTTTGAGGCCACCCAAAGATAGGTCAATCAAATTTTCCTTAGTAATGTCTACCAAACGTAAGGAAAGATTATAAAATTAATGAATGTAATCCTTGATAGTCCTAATTTGGTGAAACTTATCTAGATGAATGAAGTTATTTTTAGAGAAATTATAATGATAGTGGAGTTTTAACTCCCCATAAAATATTTACCATGAAATTGGGACACCCTTATTTTTATTTTTAGCACATAACCAATGATACCAAATTAATGGAATAGGTTCTAGATAGAGAGATGTCATAACCACTTTTTGTGAACATGTAATTTTATTTAGATCAAATAAATTTTCAATTTGAGTGATCCAAGTGAGTGGATCATTACCATCAAACCTATACAGGTCCACTTTTGGTAACATCAATTTAGGGCCAGAATTGAAATTGGTATTGTTTGGAGTAAGAGAACCAAATTGAAGTGGTGGAGGATTATTTTGTAGTGGCTAAGCTAACAAGTTTGCCAATTTCCCAAATATTTTTTGTAATTGATCCTTAATAGTATCCAAGTCCAATCTCAAACTTGTAATGTCCCCTTAACCCATATCAAAATCATATTTTTTCACCATGCCCTACAACTCTAAATTAAATTGTTGAACTACATTTGAAATAGATGGATCATAAGTTTCAAATTATATATCATCCTTGTGAGGAGTTTTTGGAGTTTATTTCCCTTTCCCATGTCCACAAATGTTTGGACCATCCACACACAAACCCTAGGAGGGTTTTAGCCACAAAAAATGTAGTGATGGAATACACCATTGTGATCATCTCCATAAGATGGATCTAACTACCTTTATTATACACAAGGGTGAAAAAAATCAACCTAAAAAAGTGTACTATTGGAATAAACCATTGAAATCATATCACATAGATGAATCCAATGACTACTAATTTACATGTAAAAAAATTTTAGACATTTTTTAACTAGAATAATGTTTTTTATTTTTTTGTAAAAAAACCTCATGAACAAAATTGTAGTGACAAAAAAATCAAATCCTCCCGAATCAAAAGTTATGTTTTTTGTCCTTCTAGTGCTTAAGATGCTAGATCTAAAAACAATACACCATAGAAACTTTTCCAAATCAATACTCTGATACCACTTGTAATGGAATTACTTAGATAATTCATAAAAGTAGAATTATCTAGGATATAATTAGGATCAAAATAATTAGATACATAACAACAATTTTTGAAAAATTAGAATGCTTAAATATTATGACTGAGCTACTTTGAGGGGGAAACCTCCATAATAATGAAATAAGAAAAAAATTCACAATATGATGATAAAAGACTAACCACCACCTCATATATATACTCTACTTAGCCATGGATATTACATAGGCTAACCATACTAAGAACATTAAAAAATGCAACACACTAATATGAAGATGTGTAAGCCAAAATTTGGCCACACATATCCCTTAACACACTATAGGTTAAGGGCATAATATCATCCATATATTTTAATATCATAATGGGTGTTTTTGATAATGAAGTACTTGGGTCTATGGACCTTATCTATAATAAATCTTGAATATGTTTCTCCACCTTTTTACAATATGATGATAAAAGACTAACCACCACCTCATATATATACTCTACTTAGCCATGGATATTACATAGGCTAACCATACTAAGAACATTAAAAAATGCAACACACTAATATGAAGATGTGTAAGCCAAAATTTGGCCACACATATCCCTTAACACACTATAGGTTAAGGGCATAATATCATCCATATATTTTAATATCATAATGGGTGTTTTTGATAATGAAGTACTTGGGTCTATGGACCTTATCTATAATAACTCTTGAATATGTTTCTCAAATTCATTTCCTATATAAACTAATGCTAGGTAAAATCAATTAGGGCATAATAAAAATTTCTTGATTTGCTTCCATTTTTGTTAAAAAATATTTAGAATTTGGAATGTTTATTAATATGAATACAAAAATTAATTAAATATATCCATCCCTTGTTAGAAAAATTGATTTCATAAATTTATAGCCCATCCTCTTGCCTATCCTTGAAAATAAGTAAGTAAATTTTATTTTTATTGAATGAACCTCTTATCTTGGTTTTTACTTATCATAGTAGGATTAATCTTGATTTTATGTGCCTTAATAAAATAATTAATTATATACTTCATCCAATTATATGTGTTATTCTTCCTAAAGAAAATATAATCATTTATATATAAGGCCTTACAAACACCAAATCAAATGCATGAAATAAAATCACTTTTCTTTTTTTTTTTTTTAAATTTCATCATTGTATTTTGGGTTAATACCAAATTTGAATCATAATTATTATTCACTTCAATATATACACCCATTTATACCCAACCTAAGGGATATGAATGGATATGATCATAAGATTAAAAACTAGTCTTGTCAAGTTAAAATCTCAAATTAATTTAGGCTATGATCCAATATCAGCAAGTGTATTTACCTTGGGTTTCTTGATTTAGAACATTATTTTTAATAAGGTTTTTATTTATTATTTATCTTAATTTTTTCTTGCCATGTTCATAGTGGTGAAACCTATTTTATAATTTACATCATTTTTTAATCAATCTCCACCTCTTATTTCTCTTTAAAGAGTCAAACACTTCTAAAATTACTCTTTGAAATTATTCTTGTGATGTGATTGTTAATGTTACTTCAAACACTTTGAATTAGTATCTATATCTCTATCACAATTAATATAATGGTTCTTTGGATGCTTCCACAGTGTAAATTGGTGGAGTTAAACTTACATTCACACTTAACATTTCTATAGGTTTTTTAAGACTAGTTTTTTCACTTTCTTGATCTTATTTATTTAACAATGTTTGTTTGAAAGATACCTTATGCTTTCCTTTTATATTCATCAAAGTAGTGTGTGTGTGTACACATGCTTCATTAAATTCCTTTAGATTAATATATATGTGTTGTTCACCCAAAATTCCTATCGACCTACCCCAAAAACACTAATGAAATTATTTCCTTAGAGAAAAAAGTGGGGGACAATAAAGGACTTTCATTCTCCATTTTAGGACTAATAGCTGGATTAATCCATGACATGATTATAGGTATGTGGATCCATGATATAGCCTATTGGGAATAGTTTACAAGATATATAATTTTACCATCATAGGTTCAATTTATATGATAATTTAATTTCTCACTAATGATTAGTCTAAATATTATTGTTTGCTTGATTCAATTGATAAAACAATTAAGGCTTGATTCACTACAATTCCTATCACAACCTAAAATAGGGAATGATATCATAAAAAAATGTAGAAAGAGATAGTCAGGGAAGGAAATATAGGTTCATCCTTGAGTTAAACAAAATTATTGATAAAAAGGAGCTAAAAATATGCCTAACCATAGTTATACCACTATGTGCCCGGTCTAGTAATTACACAAACTTTAGGTACCTAGTGGGAGAGCTTCTAAGGACACATCATGAATGTAATTTATTGATTAAATACATTATAAATAAATTTACTAATAGTATATAGATATTACACACAATAAATTAATTAAGTATAAATAAAACATGAAATAACTCAATAAACTAATTATGATAGCTACTACACATGTATAGCTAAAGTGATTGCCTGTAAACAAATGCATTAGTAGTCCTAAAATAAATTAAAAGGATAAATCCAAGGGCATAGATATGTTATATGAATAAAAAATAAAAAAAAAATTCCTTCAAATTTTTTTAAAGTATTATAATCAATATATCTAGACAAGAAACCAAGGCCATAAAATAGAGAGGAAATGTAGGTGCACTCCTGACACAATTTCAACAAAGTTTTGGTATAATAATTGATAATTTTTTTACATCATATATTAGTTTATATATAAAAATTAGCTCATAGAATTCACTCAAATAAAACCCATATTGGGTTGGTTACAAATATTCAATGATGATTATGAAATGTAGTTGAGATCTTGATAGATTTTCCAATTAAGTCATGCTTCATTAAGACTAAGCTCATCTTTTATCTCCTCTAGATGATATTTCCTTGCACACCACACCCATATTAATTCTACTGATACTTGGTTTGCATTAAAATTTAAAGCAATTTTGATGCACATGTTAATTCAAACTTGACTTCTTCATTACCCAATTAGTTTTCTATTTGAATCACATTAAAGCCTATCATTTATGTCAATTTTGGGATTATTTTTGTTACCTACAATCATGTTTGTATTTTAACCATTACTTATCCCTCTAGAATAGTTCTTTCTCACACTTAATGGCCTTGATGACTAGGTAGACGTCAATTTATATTTCTTCATTGGTAGGTTAACTTAGCATGTTCACAAGGTTTATTGGGATCTATTTTTATTTTTGGAACTTTGATTAGTGATATTTGGGATACATTATGTTATTTTATATGATTTCTATTTATTTAATTGACCCAATATTATACATGTATTTATAATTACATTGGGAGGTTCCACTTGGCACTCCCTCAAATATTTTTAATTCTCTCCATGACCTTTTATTTCTTTCAAATATTGGTGAGCCTAAAATTAATGATATCATGTCATGTGGCATGCTCATGGAGCTCTTTATACATTTAGTCTCCTCATAGTGACCATGTTCTTTCCAAGATCAAGTCTCATGAGCCATCTATATAAGATATTAGATGGTCTATGATGATATGGATCTTTTTAGTTCCTCACTATGTTTTTTGAGTCTCAAGATCCTGTAATGTTGCCACATGGTGGCCTCTCATGCCTTCAAGGCTTAAGGGGATCTATGTATACCAATAATGGCTTTCAAGTTTTATTTTTTCATAATAATGACATGTGGCATGATATTAGGGCTTAGGGGGTTTACATATTTTCAAAATTTTCACTATATTTCACTCATTGATCAATTAATATTGTGCCACATATCATAATATTAGTGCTTCAAAAAGGGCCCAACAGTTATCCAATTTAATGATTTTTTAGATTTTTTTAATGTGGCTAGGGTCTATAGGATGATTATCATGAGTCTAACTAGTGTAAAATCCTAAAACCTTCACATTTCAAAGAAAAATGACTAAGTAAAAAGAATAAACTCATTAATGGTAAAGGAAATAGGCATAGATTATCTTTGGGCAATTAGAATAGTCAAAATTATGAGAAAAAAATAAAATTTTGCATATTTTCAATAAATAGTATAACCTTAGAGATAATTCTAAGAAAAAAACACTAAAATTTAAGAAATAAAGGATATTTTAGGTGAATAATTCATTCACATAGTGATGAGCTAGTGATGGATAAACGGGCATAACATTTAGACTAGTTCTTATACCATGTGGAAATCCCTCATTGGTTTGGAGGTTTTAGCTTGATGGACTATTCATGGGTAGATGCCCAAAAAAATTATGCTAAGGGGACCTACTGACATCATTGAGTTGATGAGAGGATTCCATCTGGCATCATATCATCAAGTCAGGCCTTTAAGTATACTTTATCAAGCTTATACCATTCACTGATTATCTACTTTTGTGATGGCACCATGTGGTGTGATCTCATGATTTTATTATTTGGGACCACTTTGATAGGTTATCTTTATTATACTAGAATTCATCCCCCATAGACTATTGATATAAAATATCTGATATTTCATGATGTTATGGGGGATCATGGCATTTCTTAATTATTATTCAACCCCTAATCCCCATGATTTTGTCATGTGGCATAATCATAGAGCTCAAAGGTTCCAAATGCCTTAGTTAATTTTTGGACTTACATCTTGTCTAATCTAAAAGAGATGTTGGAACTTGTCATATCCTCATTGAACCTTCATTTAGGGCATATTTTGAGCCTTCACATTTCAATGAAAATGTCTAAGTATAAAACCAAAAATATATAAGGCAAAAAGCATTAAACAAATAATTAATGTGAAAAAGATAAAATATTATTTTATATTTAGACATATCATTCACATGATCTATACTATTCTAAGTGGCATGTTATTATTGTATCATGACCTAAGATTTAAGCTCTATATATGAACAAACATCTATACAATTTAGTCTCATGACACTTATTGGCATCATCAGGATCTATATGATAGTCATTCTTTCAATCGATCTATGCTTTATGTCTCATGGCATGATGAAACATGGTGTCATATTAACTATTCAATTATATTCTTGATCAAACATGATCATTCCATGTGTTACCATCACAAGTATTAGGGTCATCTTATGCATACTACTCCCCTCTAAGTCTTGGGCTCATGTGAGTTATTGATCTAATAGATCAGATGACTCTTGGGCCTTTGAGAGGTTGCAGATGTATATCATATTGATATGATTCCCATTCTCTTATGATACTATAATGTGGCATCATGTTGAGCCTTTGGGCCTAGGATACACTTCTAGCTATGAAAAGTAATGAAATTAACCTAATATTCCTTTATTATAGCACTTATCATAATATTAGAGAATCTAAAAGCCAAAAGACTTAGAAATTTTATTGAATGCTAAAAAATCATTGATCACTTAGATGAATGCCAACCATATGATAGGATATTAGATAGATCAAAAGAATTATACATAACACTAATCATGGAATTAATTGATTCTTTGATACTCTAGAATTCGTGATTGAACATGATCTTGATAGGTGGCATCTTCATGTTAGATCTTAGCTCAGAAGGGTTGAACCTATGAAAATACAAGGTAAAATACTTGAGTAACATGTTAATAGGTAAGTCCAAGAAATTTAAATTGAATATAAACCAAATTAAACCTAGTTTTTCATAGACTAAGATCATATTTAATGCAATCAAATCCCACTTTTAAATCTTGAATTCATTAAAATTTATACATATCTAACTAGTTTTATAATCAAGCCTTAAATTGAATATTTGACCAAGTCTTTATTATTGAGATATTATAAAGACTTGGTCATTTTATATTGAAACATAAATTTTTAAATTCCCAATCAAACCCTATAATTTATTCAATTTAATTAATCCATGGTCTAAATCATGATTTTAAATGGTTAGCCTCTTTTAGACTTTGAATAAATTTAGAAATTCAAATCAAGGACCAAGCAAATGAGCAAGAGTAGATAAAGGAATAAATCACTCTAAACCAAGAGGGTTTCCATTTAAGGATTCGAGGATGCAGCATGTTAGACACAAAAAATTGAGAATTCCATGGAGAGAATATTTTAAAGCATTTAAAACCCATAATGTTTAATTAATTAGACCAGAACTTAGATTGTAAATCTTCACATTTTCTTAAAAGCATAAACTACAAACAATTCCTTGGATAAAATTAGAAAAATAAAGGTACTAAACTTTTTAACAACCTATATCATACTAATTTCAAATTAAACTTTAGATCATCAGTGAGTGAAAGTGATTAATTCTTTTATATCTCTTTTCATGAAACAATTTAGATAAGTCTAAACAATCAAAATTTCTAAGAGAGAAAAATTTAGTTATTTATCTTGGGGGAAATGGCATGGGCATTTATCTACTTCCATTCAATAATTTATAGCCAAATATAGATACCTATGGTCCCATTTAAAGCCTTTCACTACTAACATCTAGGCCAAGAAACCTATGATGGAGATTACCTAAATCACCCTTTCGAGGAAAGAATTTTGGATTTTGTATTTTATTAAGTTTATCTTTATTTTCTTCATACAAAGAGATTTCATTGTTCAATCCATTGAGGGTTAGTGACCAAGACATGGGTATAAAGATACTCAAAAATATCATGACTATCAAGAAAAACCTAGAATAATTTAGTGTTCCATTTTTATTCAAATGTTCAATTAAGTACAACTGATGGATTTAGTCAAGATAATGAAACTGTTCTAAAATTTGCATGCTCTATTTTGAATCATTGTCTTTCAAAGTTTAAAAAATTCACAGGAAAACATTCCTAGAATGCACAATTTCTCAAGCA
>JARHVA010005933.1:105000-107500 GCA_037957365.1 Torreya grandis
TAGGGGATTTGTGTGTTCTACCAATGAATTCTAAATATTGTGTTTCCATGATCATGCCATGCGACATGATTTAGGGGTTCATGAGGTTTTTTGGATTTTCAAAATATTCACCATATTCTACTTATCAATCAACTATTATAGTGCCATGTGGCACAATCTTGGGATTTGAAAATGGAAAAACACTTAGCTAATTTCTTCTTTTTTTGGATTTTTGCATGTTTTCAGGGTTTATAGGATGATTTATATGTGTTTAACTACTACTAAATCTTTTAACCTACACATTTCAATAAAAAATGACTAAATAAAAGAATCAACTTGTCAATGACAAAGATAATAGGCATAAATTATCTTTGACTAATTAGATTGGTCAAAATTATGAGAAAAATATAATTTTTAATATTTTTAATTAATACTATAACTTGAAAGAAATATATCAAGTAAAATAACTAAAATGTGATAAATAAATAAGGATATTTTAGTTGAATAATTAATTTGCATAGTGATGACCTAGTGATAGTAAAACAAGCATAAAATTTAGACTAGGTCTTCTAACATGTGGCAATCCCCCATTGGTTCAGATATTCTATCTCGATAGCCTATTGATAGGTAGATACACATAAAATTTATGTTGAGGGGACATAATAACATCATTGGGTTGAGGAAAAGATTCCATGTGGCATCATCTCATCAAGTCTATCCCTAAGGGTTGCTTCATCAAGCTTGGACCTTTCATTAGCTATTGACTTCTACGATGGTATGTAGAATCATATTAGGCTTTTAAGTTTTGGGACCACTTTGATATATCTTTCCTCTACCAAAAATTAACTCCTATAGACCATTGATCTAAGAGATATGATGGTTCATGGTGCCCCATGGGATCATGGCATTTCTTTATTATTCTTTGACCCTTACTCCCCAAGATTATGCCATGAGTAAAAATCATGGATCTCAAAGGTTTCAATTCCTTACTCAATTTTTAGTTTTTCATCCAGTCTAAGATTCACAAAATGCTAACCATTTTTCATATCCTCATTAAATCTTCATCATGGGGCATACTTCAAACCTAAACAATTCAATGAAAATGGCTAAGTATAAATCCAAAAATAACTAAGGCACAAATTATTAAGTGAGACATTAATATTATAAAGAAAAACTAAGATTTTCATTTAGAAACATCATTCACAAGATTGATCCTATGTCTTATGGCATGTTCTGATTAGTTCATGACCTAGGCTTGATGATTTATTAATGGGTAAACTCTCATCAAATTTAGGCTCATGAAACATACTGATGTCATCAAGATCTATGTAGTGGTCCCTTATTCAATTAGTCTATGCTCTATATCTGATGGGATGATTCCACATGGCATCATACTAACTATTTGGGTTTATTCTTGATTAAACATGATCATGCCACATAGAACTATCATGGGGATCAAGGTCATATTATGCTCATTTCTCAACTCTAGGTCCTAGGCTCAGATGAGTCATCGATTTAAGAGATAAAATAGTTTGTGGGCCTTTAGGATGTTGGGGATATCTATGGTATTGATTTGAGTGATAGGTTATCGTGATGTTGTCATGTGGCATCTCTAAGGCTTTTAGATCTCAAAGATAATTTGAGCTATGATAACTACTGTAATTAACCCAGGCTTCCATGTTTGTCACATTTGTCATAATTGAGGATAATATGAAAGAGAAAAGACTTAGAAACTTAATGAATGTTAAAAACAATTTATCATTTAGATGAATGGAAACCATATGATAGGAGATCGAATGAATTGAAAGGATTCTATAGAGTGTTATGGACATAGCAAATTATTTAAGACTTTAAACTTAATGATTTAATGTGATCTTGATAGGTGGTATCTTAGCATTATATCTTGGATCAAAAGGGTTGAACTTGCAAATAAATAAGGAAAAATATTTTTAGTGACACATTATTAAGTAAGTTTTAGAAAACAAAATAGGATATAGACCAAAGAAAATCTAGTTTTCCATAGACTAAACTCATATTTAATGTGATCAAAGGCCACTTTTAAATATCTAATACACAAACATTTATAAATATTTGAATAACTTTATAATCAAGACTAAAATAAAAAAATTGACCAAGTCTTTATAATTGGGATATTATAAAGACTTGGTTATTTTAAGTTGAAAAATAGCGTTTTAAAGGCTCAAAAAAACCTTATAACTTATGCATTTGAATTAATCCATGGTTCAAAAAATGATTTGAAATGGTTAGACTCTTTCAAACTTTAATTAAATTTATAAATTCAAATCAATGACTAAGTAACTAAGCAAGACTAGAGAAAATGAGCAATCACTTTGAACCGAAAGGGTCCCCATCTGAGGATTTAAGGATGCAGTGTGTTGGACCCAACAAGATGAATCATATCCTTAGTCATATATGGAGAAATCCAATGTAATTTATCAAGTTATTTTCATCTTTCAAGTAAAATCCCATTCGTAATGGTTGTCTATGGAACTTGATGGTA